>PIJX01000072.1:0-191611 GCA_002927005.1 Aspergillus pseudoterreus
CAGACGTATAATCAAGGCATCCTAAAGCCCATCGTCGAGCTGATCACCAATACCCATTCTATCGTCGGGGAGGTCATCAAAAACCCCCTAGGCGACGACTGGAAGAAGGCCGTGGCCGACCTCCACGAGATCACCCTCGTGATCAAAAAGAACACCACCAACACGCAGCACGTTTTGACAACTCAGTCCATCCCTCTCTCGTCAAAGGTCCGCTCCTACGCAGCTGCTGCGGCAGGAGCGCCGCCGCCGGCTCACACGGTCTCCTCCCACGGGTCGGGCAGCTCGCCTGCCGCGACTCCCTCCGAGCTCTGCAAGGACCGCGAGGTGATCGTCAAACTACCCGATGCAGGCGCGGTAGGGACCTTCCGACGCCTCAAAGCAGTCGAGATCAAAAACAGGGCGGAACGGGCGCGCGTGAAGACCTCCAAAGCCGCCGCCGCGGCCACGCTGGCCTCCGTCAAGTTCGTGGCCGCCCGCCAACTCAAGTCAGGTGACTTGAGCCTCAGCCTCCGTACCGCCCAGGAGGCCGAGATTGCTCGCTGCCACCCGGGATGGGCGAAATCGTTCCATCAGGGCGCCGTCGTCCGCCTTCCGACCTAGGGCGTGGTGGTGCACGACGTTCAGGTCAAATCCCTCGGCGACCTGAGCGATCCCCAGGAGGTGAAGCGGGTCAGTGACTAGTTGATGGCCGCCAACCGCTTTGCCTGGGGCGACGACGCAAAAATTGTCCATACGACCTGGCTGACCAACCGGCCCGCCAACAAGAAGTCGTCTGCCCTCGTGACGGAGTTTTCAACCCCCCAAGCCGCAAACAAAGCCATCGACGAAGGGACCATTTGGGACTCCTCTATCCTGACGACGGTCTTGTACGACCGGTCCGCTCGTATCCGCCGCTGCTTCAAATGTCAACAATACGGCCACATAGGAAGCATCTGTTCTAATAAAACCGTGTGCGGCCTCTGCGCGGGCAGTCACGAGACCCGGGACTGCCCCCAGAGGTCGTCGGCCGACCAGGGGTCGAGAAAGTGCGCCAATTGCGGGGGCGCACATGCCGCCTGGTCGAAAGGGTGCCCGAAGTACGCAGACGAGGTGGATAAAGTGCAGGCCGCGGCCCAGTACCGACAGCGATACCATCGCGTTCCACCTTATATGCAGGACTTCCGCCGGGATTCCGAGAGTAGCGGCTCGGACTCCACCGCCGTACAGAGTGCCTCTACGCCGCCGTCTGATAAGACGCCTTCCGCGACGCCGGCTCCGGCGCCTAAGAAGCCCGCGCAGACGACCGCGCCTGCACCCACCCCGGTGGACGCAGGAGAGGCCTCACCTATGCAAATCGACGAGCCCGAGGGCTCAGAGGGATCTGGGGAACCGGAGGGATCTGGGGGCTCTACTAGCACAGCGAAGAAGGTTACTAGACCGTCCAAGGGGTCTAAAAAGGCGAGATCGGAGCCATCTCGCACGGGACCGCCTCGTGGCCGGACATCTACCGTGGCGTCTTCTCCGCCAGAGCAGGACGACACTACCGACACCCCGACACCCGCCGAAGCGCCCTTCCAACCGGACCAGGACACCCAGGATATCTCATTCGCCCCCTCGACCGCAGCCTCGTCCTCTAAGGCCTCGACCAAGGCCTCGACCAAGAAGGCCTCGACTAAGCCCCCAACCAAGAAGACCCCGACCAAGGCCCCGACCAAGAAGACCTCGACCAAGGCCCCGACCAAGGCCTCAACCAAGAAGGCCCCGGCCAAGACCCTCGTTAAGAAGGCCTCTACCAAGAAAACTACCTCTACCGAGGCCTCCCGCCGTTCGGATCGAATTGTCGACCGCCTTACGGCCATCAACCCACCAGATACAACTGACGACGACGATAATTCCCCTCCCACGAAACTTCCCCGAGTCGCCACCCGCGGGGCTCGCCTTAATATATTTCGCGACGACAACGAGGCCTCCGACGACAACGTCTCCAGCGAGCTCTCTGACGTCCCCTCCAGCGCCTGGGACCCAATTCTTCAAGATAAAGACACCAACTCTAGTAGCCCTGGGCCGTCGGGAAAAGGGAAACGGAAGCGCGGCGACGCTCGGGGCTATCTTCAGAAGAAGAAGACCGCAGAGATTAAGCCCTCTGCACTGCAAGCGCAGCCGCAGATTGCTTTTTCAAAGCGAACGTCCTGGCCTCCGCGCCGCCACGACACACGGAACACCCAATCAAAACCCTCCAATGAATAGAACGTTCCAAATACTGCAATACAATGTACACCGCTCCAAGAACGTGGTAATGGCCCAGTTTCTGCGGGACCCCGGGGTCCTGAAAGCCGACATCATCGCCATACAAGAACCGTGGGACAATCCCTACAACGACACCACCCATCATCCCGCCAAGGCAACTCACCAGTTGCTTTACCCCGACGCTCAGGAGACTGGAGGCCGCGCCCGCGTGTGCCTCTACGTCTCAAAGAAGATAGACCCAACAAAATGGAAGCACACGGCCCATTCGCGCGACTGTCAAGAGTTGGAGCTTCAGTACGACACCGGGAAGCTCCGCCTCTTCAATATATATAACCCGCGCTTCGACGACACCCATGCCGACACCCTCGACCTTCTGGAGCAGGTCCTGAATCGTCAGGACAGCGGCTGCCTGCTCCTAGGAGACTTCAACCTTCACCACCCGGCCTGGGGCGGTGACCACATCCGACATACTGACCTTAGATCTGACCGACTGCTCGAACTGACCGACGAATGGCTCCTAGATCTCTGGACGGAACCCGGCGCCGTCACGCGCGACGAGCGGGGCCACCAATCGACTATCGATCTAACCTGGGGCTCCATGGACCTGACGGCCCGTCTCGTGACCTGCGAGGTGGCCCTAGATATCCATGCAGACTCCGACCACCTGCCGATTCGCCTGCTTCTCGATATTACGACACCGCCGCCACAGCCCCCGAAACGCCGCAATTGGAAAGCCATGGACCCGAAGAAGCTCTGCGACTTCGCGACCGCAAATATTAACCCGCACCGGTGGTCTAGAGACCTCGAGACGCCCCGCCAGATTGAAGACGCCACCGATTATCTCATCGAAATCGTCCAGCAAGCCATTGCCCGCTCTACGCCATGGGCCCGTCCCTCCGAATGGGCCCACCCTGACTGGACGCCCGAATGCACTGAGATGGTCAAGCTCACCCGTCTCTATCGTCGAACCTATACCGACACGCATACCGATGACGACTGGGAGGCCTATACCAAGCTCCGCAACCGGAAAGGCAAGGTCGTGTCCCGCACTCTACAGAAGGGCCACCGAAAACGCGTCCAGCAAACCGTCGAACGCGGCCCTCGCGGGACGTGGCAGATTGCAAAGTGGGCCCGCAACCGTGGCGGCCAGGCAGGCGTCATCCCTACGCTTCGACAGGGAGACTACGTCGCAGAGACCGCGGAACAGAAAGCCGACATGCTTCGTAAGGCCTTCTTCCCAGCACCTCCACCAGCCGACCTCTCCGACATAGAGGGCCGTACGTATGATCAATCCCGGCAACTCGACTTCCCCGACATCGATAAACACGAGATTATTAAAGCAATCCGCCGAGCGCCTCCCGACAAAGCCCCCGGACCAGACGCTATCCCGAACAAGGTCTGGCACGCACTCACGGCAGTCCCCACCTTCCTCCAAGCGCTGAAAACGCTCTTTAACGCCTGTATTCGCGTCGGGCACAACCCCCGGCACTTTCAGATATCAATTACCGTGGTCCTTCGCAAAGCCGCGCCCCGAGACTTCCGCCTCCCGAAGTCCTACCGCCCTATCGCCTTGCTTAACACTCTAGGCAAGGTTCTAGAGTCGGTGATCGCGCTCCGCGTTAGTTGGGCGCTGGAGGAGCACGGCCTACTTCCGAAAGGCCATCTAGGCGGACGAAAAGGCGTCTCGGTCGACCATGCAATCCAGTTAATCCTCGACACCATCCACCGGGCCTGGGGATATGGCAAGAAAGTCAGCATGCTTCTGCTGGATATCTCTGGAGCGTTCGACAACGTCTCAATGGAGCGCCTGCTGCATAATCTCCGCACCATGCGACTAGGGTGGATGGCCAACTGGCTGCAGTCCTTTCTGTCCGACCGCTTTACCCGTCTTCAACTGCCAGAGTTCCTCAGCGAGCTGTTTGCTATCCTCACCGGCGTCCCGCAAGGCAGCCCCCTATCACCTATTCTATTCTTAATTTTCAACTCCCCACTCATTCGAACGCTGGTCCACTACCTCGGCAACGCGACAACGACCTCGATCGGCTGGATCGACGACTCCTGCGCGATCGCCACAGGCCGCACCTACGCCGAAAACGTGGCCGTTCTAGAGAAATGCCTGGAGAAAGCAGACCGCTGGGCCTCCCGACACGCGGCTAAATTCGCGCCCTGATAAGTTTAAGTTAATTTATTTTACTAACCCGAAGGAGCCACTATCTGATCGACAGCTGCTACCGATAAGGCCTGAGGACATCTGGAACCCGTTCGATTACGAAGGCCACGACGACATGCCTATTCGCCACGGAGACACGACAATTCAACCCTCGGAATCGGCCAGATATCTCGGCATCTGGCTCGACAAACCCCTCTCGTTTAGCACCCACCGCGCTAAAGTACTCAGTCGCGCGAACAGTAGCCTGGAGGCACTCCGCAGCATTACTGGCTCTACCTGGGGTGCCTCGCTGGAGACCATGCGCGCGGTCTACCGCGGCGTAGTCGTCCCGCAACTCCTATACGGAGTCGCCGCGTGGTTCAGTCCCGCTAGCAGGTCAATTCCTGCAACGGAGCAGAACAAAATCATCAACGAATTCACGAAAATCCAGAAACGCGCAGCCGTCCTGATTAGCGGCGCCTTCCGGGGCACCGCTACAGCGGCTCTAAACATGGAACTCTACCTACTGCCTATGCGTTTGCAGATGCAGCAGGTTATCGAAGAAACCGCATTGCGCATCCAAACCGGGCCCCGCTTTGCCTGCCCGAAAGGCCTTACTGATAGACTGCGTCCTACCGCTGAGACGCAGCTAGGTGGTCTAACCCCGCTGGAGGCGCTGAGGAAACGTAGCGGCCTGCTCGGCCATACTATTCTAAAGCGCCTGGAGGAGTGGGAATCCCGAAAGATATACGTTCTCCCCCCGTAGAAGCCACCGCTTCAATGTACGATTGAAGACCATGACGCCGCACTAATGACCCACGACGAGGTCTGCAACGAAGACAACCAACTGGTTATCCATACCGACGGCAGCGGCGGTCAGGGCCATGTGGGCGCCTCCGCCGTCTGCCTTCAGAAGGAACAGACCTGCCGGAATTACCTAGGCAGGGTAACTGACTCGACCGCGCACGTGGCCGAACTTGATGGAATCCGTATGGCGATGGGAATTGCCTTGACGCCTCGCCCGCCTGCCTCTGTGAGCCCCCGCTCGCTCACGATTTTCACTGATAGCCAAGCTGCTATCTAGGCCGTCCAGAACCCGCGCCGCCCCTCCGGTCAATACATTCTAGACGCAATATACAGGAAGGTAAGGGCCCTAGGGGCGCGCGGGCTGACAAACGTACAGATACGCTGGATTCCTGCCCACGTAGGCGTGGTAGGGAACGAGGCGGCGGACGAGGCGGCAAAAGAGGCTGCCGCACAAGGGGGCGGAGCCGGCGACGTTCAATTAGGCTCGGTGGGTCCGCCGGCCCGACAGATTATCCGCCTCGCCGCTGCGGCGAAGCAGGCAATCCGCCAGCGTATTAAGGAGCGCTGGCAGAAACAGTGGGACATGGAAAAGGGGTCGAAGCCGACACGCGGCTGATCGCGGCCCCCCAGAAGCGCAATATAGCCCTGTATAAGGGTCTTTCTAAGCCGCACACGTCGATCATTATCCAGATGCGTACGATGCGCATTGGCCTGCAGCATTTTCTCTATAAGATAAAGGCCTCCGACACGGACCGGTGCAGCTGCGGGGAGGGGTCCCAGACCCCAAGGCACGTCCTCCTGCAGTGTTCGTTGTACAGAGAGGCGCGTGGGATTATGATGGCGCAGCTGCAGGCCATAGAGGGCCTCCGAGGGAAACTATCAGACTACGACTCGCTTGTGTCTGACCCGCAGGCGATTCGCTACGTCGCCGAATTTATGCATCAAACAGGCCTGCTCCAACAGTTCCGCCACGCGGAAATCGGCGAGCAGGACCAGGAACAAGGAAGCCTCCTTCGAGGCTCTGGAATAGATGTGGAAGACGATGGTTAGATGGAACGAGTCAGCTGCCTAGGTAAGGGTCTACCTAGGTGCGGCAACGCGTTAGAAGGAACGACTACATAGAATGAAGTGGGATAGGTGTTTGACGCGCAGATGGCGCGGGGGAGACATCTCGCCTAGTGGCGGGCGAGTTTAGTGGTGTTTTCTGCTTTTCCGATGTGGCTATACGCCAGTTTCTTATGTCTGTCTTTGCTCTATGGGTTTATATGGGCTTCAGGCGTTCGGGCACTAGATTCCTGCTTCATTGGTGAAGCGCCTGCATAGCTAATCGCTTCAATAGATAGGCTTCAACAGGTTAATAGAATCTTGATTGATTGATTGATTGATTGATTGATTGACCCTGATCCGAGATCCGGAGGGTGGGCGCCCCCGGCTGTTCATTTTCCTCAAGCCGGAATTTACGAAGAAGTTTCTCGGGAAGAAGGCTCCGTACGTGCCGGCAACGGTCTCCACCGAAGCGGTTCGCTGATGAATTCATGGGCAGGAACGAGTTTAAAATCCCCGAAATCATTTTCGATCCGACCTTGGTCCTCAGTCCGCATGTCTGTCTGCTCGGCATGCTCTTTCACATTAACGGCTTCAAGTCCATCACGACCACAGGGCCAGTGCTAGACAGTCCGGAAAAGCTCTACAGTCTCGGGGTGCTCGATGGCTTGGGACAACAGGAACTGAAGCTGAAGGACGAACTGCTGGACAAATACGTCTTCTGCCAAACAATTCGAGAAGCCACAGGGTTCCGAATCGCGGTGGAGAAGAAATTGCTGGCATCGACGGTGACTTCCCGGATGCGCCGTGCGGGCAAGATCACCGGCTTCGAACAGGTGACCAAGCCGTACCTCCTTCGGTATGCAGGAGCGAAGGCTTTCAATAGCAGTGGTGCGTATCTACCCAGTTCCCCTACTCCAGACATAGCTAACACAACGAGCAGAGGAAGTTACGGATGCACTACAAAAAGTCATGCTTCAGCATGCCGATATTCGCACGTTCATTCGGCATTACGAGGTCGACGTTGATGTTGATGTCCAAGGCATCGTCCGCAAGACAGCCTCCCAAACCCCATTAGTGTGGTTCGCTTGCTCCCTAAGCGCCTCTATCGATCCCGATCGGCCCTTTTGGCTTTCCGCAGAAGAGTCGAAGTTTCTCAACCAGCTCCCTGCGGTTCGCGAACGACAGAAGACCGTCAACGAGCGGAAGCGAAAATGGGTGGACCGAAAGGCGAAGCTGGGTTGCATTACCCAGGCCTGTCAAGCCTCGTTTGGTCACCTTAACGCCGGCGCTCTTACTGGCCGTCACCGTCAGCTCCAAGAGAAGCTGGAACATCTCCAGGATCGGACCCTGGAAGCCAAGCGGAAGTATAACGCATCTATTCGTGAACTGCGCAACGAGAAGCAACGACAACGGAATCGACGCATCCGAGAGAACCTGGAACGATACAAGAACGAGCAGCCGGTGATCGATCTAGAACGGCAGCTGGCTGGAAAGTTGGTGGATGCCAAGGTCATGGGCGCTCTCGAGCGGAAGGGGTTCATGCCTCCGCAGCAGATGATGATGATTGACGCTATACTCTCTCTGCCGGGTTCCACCCTGGAAGCAGAGTATCAGCGCCGGATCGACGCGATCAATGCTGTCGCTGCTTTCTGCGGCGTAGAGGAGGGACGCCCTACCGGTCGAACGACTCAATCGCGCCGGCGGCCACTGCCGGACGATGGTGAATCTGGCCCTTTTTCAAAGCGGCCTCCATCCTCTGCCGAGGATGAGACTGATATTGCCCTGCGCCAGGCGATGGAATCCGTGCGCATCGGCTCTCCAAAGCAACGGCCTCAGATTTGTTTTCTCTGCTTGGGAAACCCTGGCCTTCCTCTAAAGGATCGCCTTTTGAAGCATTCGACGCCTGGCTCACTCACGAGACACTTCCTCCGGAAACACATTAACCCTTCCTGGCCGGCCAAAGGGGCGACCTGTACAGTCTGTGATGGGAAGCCATTGCAGCAGAAGTCTGAGCTTCTGAATCACGCAGAGGTTTTCCATGGTACCGTTGTGGGAGGCGCTACTCGGCTTAGGCTAGCGCAAGAAGTCAACCCCCACTTGAGATGGTGATGGACATCCGTCCAAGCAAATGATTCCTGCGTCAGCTATTGTCCGTATAATATAGATTCTACGCATAGTGAGAGTTTTCTGGCGTAGTAAATGGGCCTTTTGATATTTTAGATGACGCGTCGCTGCTCTACAAGCTGGTTAGATGCGAGTGTGAGACTCAATCTGGCGACGATTTGCTTTGAGATAGATGATGTCGTGTCAATCATAAGATATGAGCGTCTAGGCGTACCAGAAGTTTAGGAATACGAATGGGACATAAGCGCCCGGGCATGAGGAAGCCTACAGAATACGGCAGCTTAGGCATAGAATAGAGCCTACTCTACCCGAATGCTACAAAAGCGCCTACACCCTTGGTAGCCCTACTCTGACGCGTGTCGGTAAAAAGTGATGGGCCTTCAATCTGCCTGCTTTTTACTTTAGGATCAAACGCACCCAGGAAGCTCAGGTATTCTCCCCATTATCCGGGAACCACCGGCGGAGAACTCTGTACAAGATGTCCCTTTTACGTCGGCGTTCTCTTGAGTCGCCCCCGAGGGTGTTCAGCAGTAAGTCCGGTGCAGCCGGGGTAACAGTGCCTGTGTGACGAGGGATATCTTGATTGGCACGAAGGGTAGTAAGAGACAGCGGATTGTTTGTCGTTGTACGAGTTTCACAATGGTCAGTACACAACGCCTTCTTCTTGCCTGCCACGGCTCGCTGGCACATCTCCTCGGCCTCTTTTAGCTTGCCCTGAGCCTTATAGAGAATCCCGAGATTATTGACTGTGTGAAGGGTAGATGAGTGATCAGGGCCCAGTGCTTTCTCAAAGCCTGCTAGGGCTCGCTGATACATCTCTTCGGCCTCTTGTAGCTTGCCTTGTGCCTCGTAGAGAATCCCGAGATTATTGACTGTGTTAAGGGTAGATGAGTGATCAGGGCCCAGTGCCTTCTCTTTGCCTGCTAGGGCTCGCTGATACATCTTCTCGGCCTCTTTTAGTTTGTATTGATTGAAGTAGAGAAGACCAAGATTGTTGACTGTGTCAAGGGTAGATGAGTGATCAGGACCCAGTGCTTTCTCATAGCCTGCCAGAGCTCGCTGGTACATCTCCTCGGCCTCTTTTAGCTTGTCCTGGTCAGAGTAGAGAACACCGAGATTGTTGACTATGTCAAGGGTAGATGTATGGTCAGGGCCCAGTGCTTTCTCATAGCCTGCCAGAGCTCGCTGATACATCCTCTCTGCCTCTTTCAGTTTTCCCTGATCCGAGTAGAGATTTCCTATCCTGTTTAAAGCATGCCACATATCAATCGTATAGTTCTGCAAATGGTCCCTCTCTCTGCTAGTCAGATAATTTGCATGTGGAAGCAATCGCTGCTGAATCTCTGCATATTCTCTCTCGCTGTTATGTGGGACCATGCACCCAACTGACATCAGTGCCAGGTCATGCAGTTCGCTTGTAAGATTATTAAAATTTGCAACGTGATGACACCAGTCCTGTACCACAGGGTGTAGGGCGTAGCTTCCACCCTGCTGTTTGGTTTCAACCAGCGAGAACCCAACTAACACTTTGATCTTATCCTTGAATGCCAACTTACTTGACACTGCCGTCTTATACCATGGTGGGAGTCCGGAACAGTTCGAACCACTTCGAAGCAGTTCATACCAGATATCTCGATTATCAAAAAAGGCGAGTAGGAGCAAGAGTTTCGCGGCTGTTGGATCAAATTTCTGGATTTCTTGGTAGGTGACCATCCACGTCTGTACCATATTCCCTTGTGGGTAGTGGCGTGTGGGACCTGATTGAGACTGCAAGTCGGACCAGGAGTTTTTGTAGAGCTCTAAATATTCCTTGCCATTCGTTCCAGTTTGACGCATGAACGCTCCAGCTATGACAATTGCCAGCGAGAGCCCGTCAAGCAGGCCCGCAAGGTCAGTGATGTCTATAAAGGTCAGTCCTCGTCCTTAGGCTTAGCGGACACTAGAACAATATAGTACCTTGCTCAGCCCCTGTCCGCCGAATGTCTTCAATTGACAAGCCACAGCTTTGCAACAATAGCCGGGTGGTATCTTCGTGTGAAAGCTTCTGGACCGGAAACGACTTCCCTAACTCACTGAGTTCCCGAAGGCGTGAAGTAATTATGATGGAGCCATGGTCTGCGTTTGGGAAGAATTCGTAGAGGTCGTATTTGGAGTCGTCGTAGACTTGCACCGGAGAGTATCGGTCAACGTTGTCAAAGACAATAAGCCATCTGGTATTGTCCGGCTTTGCCAGCCACAGGAGTACTTGATTCGCTCTTTGTTCGGCTTCCTTTTCATTGATCGCCTGGGTATCCACGGGAAGATTCTGTATCCGAGGCAGACAAGAGCTTAAAGACGAGACTAAGGTAGACCGGTCCTTGCCGCTTAGCCAGAAGATCGCTGTGAAGTTATCTTTGTGTTTTCTCGCAAATTGAATGGCTAGCTGCGTTTTGCCAATCCCACCGAGACCATGGAGGACAGCAACCTTTCGTGTCCGTGCACTTGTGGGTTGTAGATGCTGCCATAGGCAGGATAGTTCTTCCTCTCGCCCAACAAACTCCTCGATCGCAGGGACTCCTCCTAGGTCCAGCGGGATATAGAATTCATTTGTTTCTAAATACCCAATATTTAGTATAACAGATAGGACTCAGGATTGTGATCTTACCTTCCCGAACAGTCGGGTCCCAGTATTCCAGAAAAGCTTTTGCAGTCGCAGCTCCAGTGGCTGCTGCATACGCTTGCCATGTTTTATTCTTGTGGCTGTCTGCATAGTCACACACCCCTTTGATGATAATACTTGAAATGTTGTTCCATACCCCTGCCCCCTCCATCTCAAACCCAACCACGCCTTCTGCCTTGGCCAGATCATCACGGTGTTCACCAGATTTCATCACGGTATCCGCAGAAGCAACGGTTCCAATCCGTATAGTTGGACTGCAGTCTTCCATGTAGTCTCGACGTCGACAAATCCGATCCTGCGCGCAGCCTAGAAGGGTGCAGCTTGTGTCCAGGGCTTCCTGGCAGACGTCATCGGACGTATCGTCAAAACAGCAACATAAGCGAGGCGAACCTGAACGGTAATGCTTGTGTTGGTAGGAGGCCTCAAACAGAACATCGTCCGCAGAGCTCGGCTGACTCCAACGAGGTTGTGCTGTCTGGATTATTCGAAGATGCTGTACCATCTTAGCTCGGAAGTCCCTGCGGGACTGTTGTGGTTGGAGGCCTGCCAGTAGGGACTGGATTTCTCGATTTGGTCTCCCGAGCGTATCTTTCACGCCAGTCTTCCGCATAAGTCCACCTCGGTATTGCCTGCCAAAGTCGTACTCGATCACGGCGTCGCTGATAATCACGTCACCCAGAAAGATCTCTTCCTTGGTCGGCGAATATGGGGCACCGCCACAAATACCAACAACCAGTGCCACTTGTATCCTCCTATAGCTGATTTTCAGGCTTGCTGCGACGCTGGCAGCATTCCCCTTCCCCATCCGTGGCATAAGGCATAGAACCACATTATGGGACCCGATCCTCCCATTAAAGTAGGCATTGTCATCGCCAGATTGTTTCTTGTAGAACGCACTCAACCGGTCGTAGGTTTCGTCGAAGAGTTCTTCAACGGCCTCCGCTTCGAGGGGCAGCGCGCAGATGATCGCGATCGCGAACTCGTCCCGGCTGGATGGCCGCATCTAGGCAGGTTGGCTTTAAGAACTCTGATGGGGTCGGGAAAAGACTCTGTCAGCCTTGGTACCTCAAATAGGTTGACAGAGGTCGCTAGCGTTGGGGAGAAAAGATAACACAGGTTCCTCACCTACCAGCGTCATGGCCAGTCTCGTGACGCGATTGCGCCAACCAACTAACCCCATTAGCCCGGAGGAGGGTTAACCCAACGAACGTTGTAACCTAGCCGTGTGGTAAACAATGAGTCCCCGTCAGTATCTTCATATCTCTCGTAGCCTTTAGAGCCTTCAGATCCAAAAAAAAAAGTCTTGGAGCAGGATCAAATACTACTAGTGAAAGTATCCTAGGCAAATTATGGCATTACTCGGACATCCAGAGCCTCTAAGGGCACGAGTCTCTTGCATGTGACGCCGTCCGGGTCGACTTTCGTACCCACGAGTCATCGCCAAGCGGAGCCCTGTGAAACTCTTTTGTCCCTGGAACACGCCACGCCCTCCTTCGACTTGTGCATGATTTCCTCCGTCGGTGGCTCCCAAAGGTGTGCCTCCCATAATAAGCGGTGCCTCGTTATTGTAGAATACCCCAAGGCCACAGCGTTTCAGAACGTGCCACGTGATCGGCGTTTCTGCAAATCATAATCGTCTCTAGTAAGCAGACCCACCCCGCCTTCGGGGGGTTGGTCTGCCACGCCTCAACGCAAAATTTGAAGCAATTCAATCTATTATACAACCATGCCTTGCGAATCAAAGAAAAAAAGAGGCCTTTCATCATCTTTATCTTCCTGCCTATCGTCCGGTTCAATCAGAATTTCTTTATCTGCCTGCGTTGGCGAGAAATCGCGTCGTTTTGCCTGCGCGCGCTTTGCCTGACGAAGAACCTGTCGCCTTTCCTTTTCACCACGGTCCTCAATTCGTCGCTGTGCATTAGAAACAGTTAAACTGCCGAAATGGGAGATATTTCTGCGCGATTTCCTAGTAAATTGAGGCTTCCGATCCTTAAGACGATCGTATAAATCGGACCGAAGATGAGCGACTTCTTCAAAGGCTTTCTGCGAGCTTTCAAATACCCGATTAACGCGCCGTATAAAGCTCCCATCAAGCTCAGGACTATTATCAATATAATCCTGAGCTTTGCCTGTACTTCGACGCAGTCCTTGAACACTGGATGGAGGCGAGGAACTAGGTATTGGCGGCGGTGTTGTGTATATCTCGAGTTCTGGAGTAGGGTCTTTCTCCCTAAGAAGTGGCTCTATTACTTCGTCGGGATTGAAGGGATAAAGACCTCGTTTCCTCCAGGCATCTCGTACAGTGCGTTGCTTGAATGTATTTGCACGAATAGACTTAATTTCTCGCAGAAAGTCGCCTTTATCTTCCATCTCATTGCATGCCTGAGCAAGCTCATTATTTCGCTTCCGATAGTAGTGTTTATACACCTGAAAAGGCTGGCCATCAAGCGGTTGAATAAGGTGTGTCGTATGAGGCAGAAAGCAGTAAGGGATAATGCCATTTAAGTCGCAAAACTGCAGGAATTCGTACGTCAAATGGGACCCATGGCCATCAAAAAGTAGGAGGCGTGGCTCATTCTTATCAAGAAGACGAGGCCTAGTATGAAGATCGAAGTGTTGAATCCAGTCAAATGCAATTGAATCGGTAGTATAGCCTTTAGGGGAAAGCGCTATACGGTAGTCGCCTGGAATGTCGCCTTCATACCATCTTTCTAGATGTACGGAGCCTTTGAAGATAAAAAGAGGAGGCAAAATAAAGCCATCAGCGGAGACACATTCAATTGCTGATATAGTCTCCCGTACTTCGCCTGTAGGATTGCCTTTTTTGGCCCGATAAGGCCTGGTAGTGACGACTTTTTGGGCCTTGCCTTGTCCGATTTGGAAGCCAGTTTCGTCAAAATTGTAGATATTTCGAGGCGGAATTTTGCTAATATAGCCCTCCAAAACCTCGTACCAATGTTGAATTTCACCAATATCTTCTGAATTTAGGCGCTTTTTCTCCATAGGCTTCTGGTCCACTAATTTAAACTCCTCTGGAAGGCGTTTGATGAAGCGATAGACCCAATTCTTGCTGACCGTACGCGACGCGTTGTCTTCCGTATTTCGACGTAAAAGCTGATTTGCAGAGTTTTCAATCATCTCTGGCGTAGGTGCACTATTTAGAGAATCGCGCAGGATTATCCAATCGATTAAAACCCTTTCTTGTATATCGGTAAGGGCTTTGTTGGTAGATTTTCGTGCGGAGCGAGTTGCTCGTCCTTGTAGACGTGCCCGAAGCCGATAATAAGGGACCTGAAATTGACGCGACAACGCTTTCAAATTCGGATTTTGGACGCGTTTAGCGGCTTCGCAGGCTTCGGAGATACGATTTTCGACTTCAGAATAGGAATTCATGATGGTGGTGGTGAAAAATTGATTAAATTGCTTCAAATTTTGCGTTGAGGTGGGAATTTGCGTTGAGGTGTGGCAGACCAACCCCCCGAAGGCGGGGTGGGTCTGCTTACTAGAGACGATTAATATAGCCTGAGTATGGTGATTTCGGTCCTCTCGGTACATGAGATGACGGTCCGTCCTGAAGCAGCTGCAGATACCCTTAAACTCGAGTGGCGACCAAGACAACGGATGCGTGAGAAGTATTCTCAGCCCCTCTGCCTGCCATGAAACCATCTATGTCGAAGACCCGTCGACGTCGAAGAATCTTCTATATCGAAGCGTCCATATCGAAGACTCATCTACGTCGAAACGTCTATATCGAGGAACGATCTACGTCGAAACGTCTATGTACATCGAAGAGCTATCCACGTCGAAGAGCCATCGACATCGAACCATCTGTATCGGAGAGCCATCTGCATCGGACCTATGCGTAAAGATCAAACCACGAATATCTGCTTTTACCCAAGTGCTTCAAGTAGGTTTGCGCTTTTGTGTGTTTCTTTGTTGATCCTCTCGCCCCACCATGGCGAGTCGCCTCAGCACCCAAGTCGCGCTAAATGCCAGTGTGGCGTTTAAATCCCTGACGGTCATTCGCCAAGCTATGGTCCCTATGTAGGATGTTGGACTATGTAGTGGTTCCTATGTAGGATCTCGGCCTACGTAGTAGTTCCGATGTAAGATTCCAGGCTAAGTAGTGCGTCCGACGCAGGACCCCATATCATTAATTCTCTGGATAGGTCATCATCTATCAAGCTGCGCTATCGTTAAAACGGGACAAGGCTCACCGCTATGTCTTCTGCAAGGTTACGAGCGTCCGCGGCAAGATCCAGATCCATCGCGATCAGCCTATCCCCTAAAGCATCCTCTCCCGATAGCTCAAGGTCTTTGGCGAGATCGCCGGCTTTCCGTGGTCGTTATTCACGCATCAGTTCCGGTACAGTAAGGGGGCTATTCTTAATGAAAGCGGTATGTGGTAGCATCTGCTGTCTTGCCCATCCTCCGTTATACAATACTAATTCAGAACAGGTAGAATTGCTAAGTCTTATAAGCGACGCCCAGCAGAACTTGATCATAAAGCACACGGATATCCAAACGTTCCTAAACTATTACCTTCCTCGGCGCATCGGCACGGATATACAGGCGTTGATGAAGAGACTCCAGCCCGATTCGGCCATGATAAGGGCGGTCACTCGCATAGGACGATGGATTAACCAACATCGGCCCCAAGAGCTCACGGATGCGCAGAAGGCCACGGTGGAGCACGACCCCGAGCTGCAGGCAGCCATTCAGAAGCAGGATGCGTTCTCCAAAAAACTCCAGCGCAGTCAGAAAAAGTCTGGCCGGAAGCTCGAGAAGCTTGACAAACTGAAACAGGAAGTCACTAATACGCGGAATCGGCTCCTATATGCGCTCCGCCAACGTATACGAGAGGAATTTGATAAAGAGCAGGCAGTCCTTGATATTAAGCGGCAGCTGGCAGGCACTGCAATTCCAGACAAAGAGACTAAGAAGTAGCTCCAAACTAAAGAGCAACTCCTTCCACAGCAGATTCACCTGCTAAAGAAGCTCATAACTTGGCCCACCTCCTCATCTGTAGAGATCAAGTGGCAGCAACGAACTAAAGCTACCGAAGCCGTTCGACTCTATTATGATGTTCTAGAAGATAGCCCGCGTCGCGGTCGACGGCCTAAGCAGACTGTTCCGGTTAAAGAAACCTTGATGCATAGCCCCCCCGAAGAAGTTATGACTCATGTTGCCCCGTCGCCCTCACGGCATGAAATTGCGTTGCAGGAGGCTGGCAAAGACATCCAATCTGCCGCGAAGCCCCGAGCATGCTTTTAATGCTATAGGAACCCCGCGGGATTTGACCATCGGCGTCTTATACAGTACTCCCGCTATAAAGATCTGTTACGACACTTCCGAGCCGTGCATCTCGACAATCGTCACTGTAACTACTGCAACAAGTCAGTAGCCAACAAGATGCATTAGCGAAGGTACACCGTCGACAAGCATCGCTTAAATATTAGATACCTTGGAGACTACCCTCATGATCTTTAAGTCTATTAGGGATAATACTCTGGTCCTAGAGCATATTTGCATTAGAGAAGCCATGGAGAAGCTAACTAGTTCGTCCAAGCGTGACCGAAGAAATGAAATCTCCATTAAATATTCACTAGCCCAGATTTATGCTTTTCGATATCACGTCCTTGGTTAGAGATTCCTGACGTCTCGCCGCTGTCCTACGGCGAGGCTATTCTCAAGATCATGCTATTTCTGGGACACAGTGTCTTATGAACCGACAGTCGGTTCCTTGGCAGCATGAGAGGCCAAAATGCTGAAGCGCTGAAGCAGGAGGATCCACCGTAAACCAATCAGACGCACCAAGAATTGCGCTGACCACGCTAGTCCTTCAGCGCTCGCAGCAACCAATTACATTCTCCGCCAGACAGACTCGTGGCCAATAAAAACCTCTTTTGTTGAAACCTGGACCGTCGGAAAATTCCCCGCCGCAAGGCTGTTCTTGTATAGATCGGTGCCGTGCTCTCTTCCACACCAACTCTCTCTTCTTTACCGCTCTGCTCCAAGGTGATACCGGCGCACCCATCGACTATGCCTCCAGGCACAGAGCCAACAGACACCGCCACCAGCGGGTGCCGCGACGAAACTTCAAACCCCGAGGCACGGCCAGAGGCTGCACCAGCCAACCCCGCGGTCGCGGATGCAGACGCGGACAGGGAAAGACGACAGGAGAGGAAGAGACAAGCGAGACGGAGGAGAGAAGAGGCAGGCTACATATTGAAGGATCTGCGATCCGGAGAGCGAATACTCTACCTGCAAGAGGTGCCGCGGGTCAAAGCCAGCCACTGCAGAGCGTAGGACTGCGCGATTACGAGACTCGCGCGCTCGCGGATTATCTGATCCCATTATCGCTTTGCGCTGAAGGGTAGCCAGAATATATATTATGGGGAGGTATTGTCGCCTTTCCTTATTCCCTATCCCCTAGAACGGCTCTCATTCTCAACCGTGCGGCTGACTGGCGGACTGACGATTCGTCCCCAGAACTCATCCAGTACTACCACATTACCTGTATCGAGCGCCTAATCCCCAATCTCGCTGAGCTCGTCGTAAACGGGCATCTAAAACTAGACGGCTGGGTATCCGCGCCTCTAGGTTGCTCTATCTCCATCGAATCCTCCACCCAGGCTATCACGGACTGGTTCGAACATGGCGGACGCACGTTTGATATACAGTGTTACGAGAGGTTCAAGGCGGACCACGAGGAGTGGACCGGTGAAATCAGTTCTCGTAGTATCGAGCATAAGGCAGAGTTTAGCACATTCAGCTGGCGTCCTCTGTGGCAGTAGCACTTGTTAAATAATTGTGACAGATGGAAGTTGCCAAAACTGGTGTTCTGCTATTCACCCATGTAGCACGTTCCCAGTTGGACGATGCTGTCAATATTACTCCTCATCCTGACTCGCATCACCCTGGGCGCTTAGCTGCCCGAGCGGATGCCCGACCCCTGAACCGCCAGGTTCCTCGCCGCACGATTTCTTCGATTCAAGAAAGAGCATCTTCTACTTGACCTCTAACTCTCTTCTTCTCAGCAATTCTCGCTCAGCGGAAGCGCTCGATTTGGATACGCGAACTACAGCATGTCAGCCCATCCGCAAGGTCCCAAACCCCTCATTTCGTTACCCCCAATCAGAACAGCGATCAGAACGATGTCCCGCGGGGGAAAAGGCAGAAAGAAGTAGAAGGATCGCCTGCTGTGGGGTCGAAGATCTAACAGAGAAAGGAACAAGATCACCGCGAACAATCGATCTGAATCAGGCTCAGAAAGAAGCGATGGGAATTGTGCCACTCCCGACCCCTCCACTGTTAAGAAAGTGTTCGATCCTTGGCTGGAGGCGCAGCAGCTTCTCAGAAAAGACGAGACCCTAGACAAAATATAGATAGAATCAATTCATATTCTTAACTCCAGACTAGGATTGAAGTCCGATAATGATAGAAACGCCATCCGTGTGAATAACCTCCGCACCTTTCTTAATCTCACGACTAAGCGGCTTAATAACAAAAAATAGACCGTCTAGGACGATATCGGCCAAGACGACAAACAGAAGAAACTGACCAAGGTGTGTCAGAATATTCTTTTAATCAAGAACATTGTCAATTCTGCTGCAGCCGCCAGTCCTCCCGCTGCCATTACATATGCCGGTATCACGGCCGGACTCTTAGTAAATACCCCTATCCATACTTTATCGCTCTGCTAACATTCCAGCAGCTGTTTATACAGGCTATAGAACAACATAAGAGCCTTCTACGGGGCTTAGACTCTATCTCCTCCTAGTTACCTCGACTCCATATAATCGAACAACATTTCCTACTCCGTAAGACCGGCCTAAGCGCCGAACTAAGAAGATCACTCAAGAGAAACATAATCGTACTATATGCCAAAGCCCTTAAATTTTAGTCTCGGGCCGTTTGCTATATGGGAAAACCAACTGCAAAACAACTTCTAAAAGACTTGTCAAAGCACGACGGATAGAACAGAATACTTAAAGATATCAAACGCTATAACACCTATATTAAGGACACCATATCCTCGGCGCTTAATTTCAAGGTCGATAGCCAACTAAACACTCTCCAGGACAAGCTACAGTAGATACAGGTATGGCAAGCTGTATCTGAAAAGAATAAATAGCGAGCTAATCTCTTCTAGCGGTTATATACCTGCCCATACAAGGATCGCAAAGATATAAATAGCAAGCGTGTGCCAGGCACATGTGAATAGTTCACAAGTCATCCTCAGTTTACGAGGTGGAATGAAAGTATCCACTCTAAACTTCTCTAGGTGTCCGCAGAGCCAGGCTGCGGGAAGTTGGTCCTTACCAGATATTTAGCTAATAAATACTTGCCTAGCGGAACAAGAACGGTCTGTTACTTCTTCTTTAAAGATAGTTATCAAGATCAAACGCGAGCTACAAATACACTTGCTTCCATCCTCCGCTAACTCTTATTCGCCCAGCCACATCTTATGCAAGATTCGCTCTTAGAAAAGTTAAAAACCAGCGGGAATCAGCTAGTCAAATCCTTCAATAAACTATAGAACATGTTTCTCCACGTAACAGCTAATATCAACGTTAGCGAAGTAATCGTCCTGCTCAATGCCTTAGATAAGTGCTTTAAGGATAACCGGAAGAATCTAATTCAAGCGATAGAGCGCTTATTCCTTAACAACCCTAGCAAGCACAACTTAAGATTTTTGATAATAAGCCGCCCATATAACCATATCCGACTCGATTTTTTCACGCTAGAGAGATCCCTGCTAATAATCTGCTTAAGCAGTAAGAACGAGGAGAACATCGATAAAATTTCTAGCGAGATTAACCTAGTCATTACAAAAAGGGTCAGAGACTTAAGCAACAAATTTACCCTAATAGTACGTGAGCGCGATACTATCATCAAGTAGCTTATATCAATCCATAATCGGACATATTTATAGGTCAGCCTTACCTTAAATATCCTTAAAAGAATGCCAAGACTCACCGAAGAGGATTTTAACCACGTAATCTATGATATTCCCAAAGATATTGATGCTGCTTACACTAAGATACTAAATCGAAGTTCAGATCATAGCGCGGCCAGAAAGTTGCTCCACATTATAACTGCGGCGGCGCGTCCATTGACATTAGAAAAAATATTATTGTGTTTGGCAATCAAGACAGCAGATCAATCGATCAACGACATCAAAAAAGAGCTACCGCCCAATGAAGATGCCGAGAAGACTACGGCGAGAGCAAAGACCAGAATCAGAGAACTGTGTAGTCTATTCCTGGTTATCATAGATCGGAAGGTCTATCTTTTTCACCAGACCGCAAGGGAGTTCCTCATCAAGAGACAGGATAGGGGGGATACTGGAGCTAGTAGGTGGAAACACAGCCTATCTCCAGAAAAGTCGCACTATGTCCTGGCGGAGATATGCACGCTGTACTTAAGCCGATTTATTGCCCTACCTAGATTCGAGAACTATACAGCAAAGTTCTGGGCGGTGCACTTTTGGAGAGCGGCTATCTTAAGTAAGAATCCAATCGCGAAACATAAACACATGCTCTGTCAACAAAGGTCAGAAATATATAAGGTATAGGCTGCAATTTACGAACGCAGCCGACTCAAATTTCCCGATTCTAATAACACACTTATAGCGTCCTATCTAGGGCTTACAGCTATTATAGAGATACTTCTTCAGACTGAAGACATAGATATAGAGTCTAAGGACTCTAAATATAGCCGAACTCCTCTCTCTTGGGCCGCAGAGAATAGACACGAGGAGATTGTCAAGCTGCTACTCAATACTAGAAGGGTGGATGTAGAGGACAGGCCGAGCAATAGTCGGACTCCTCTTTCTTAGGCTGCAGACAATGGACACAAGGGGGTTGTTAAGTTGCTTCTCGATACTGGAAGGGTGGATGTGGAGTCTAAGGACTCTAATAGCCGAACTCCTCTCTCTTAAGCCGTAGAGAATAGACACGAGGAGATTGTCAAGCTGCTACTCAATACTAGAAGGGTGGATGTAGAGGACAGGCCGAGCAATAGTCGGACTCCTCTCTCTTCGGCTGCAGACAATAGACACGAAAAGATTATCAAGTTGCTTCTCGATACTAGAAGGATGGATATAGAGTTCAAGGACTCTATATATAGCCAAACTCCTCTCTCTTCGGCCGTACGGGGTGGACACGAAAAGATTATCAAGTTGCTTCTCGATACTAGAAGGGTGGATGTAGAGTTTAAGAACTCTAGTAGCCGAACTCCTCTCTCTTAGACTACAGAGAATAGATACGAGGAGATTGTCAAGTTGCTCCACAGAGCTAATCAGGGCAATTGCAACTATGTTAGTGAAAGGTCCAGTTAGTGCGTCCCTTGTCTAATATGTCTGCTGTGGATATGACAAGCTTATCATATAAGCAGGAGAGTGCCGCACAGGCAAAACCAATAAACTTAGGACTCGAGGGCACGTTCAACTTAAGGTATCTTGGTAATATCGTATGCCTCGTCGATATGGTTTTAAGGGGAAGTACGCTGAAAACCGGTGTAGTGCGTCCTATGTAAGATCCCATATTATTAATTCTGTGGATAGGTCGTCATCTATGAAGCCGCGCTATCGATAATTTGATAGTTGGCTTGCTACCTCATACGTTCTGCCTCTCTAGGTGACTAAAGGGCCGAATAAAGGGAGCTCCAGTGATATTCTAGTTTAGAACTTATGGTTCGTCGGCGATCCACAGAGACAAAAGGCACATTTACGCATTCGTGCGCTCTTGTTTCCACACAAATAGCTCTTGATTCTGGAGTAGCGCACGAAGTTGTCACCAAAAGCAAGACAACAATTATGGCAAGAAGACGTCAATCGAACAGCCGTCGGGCAAAAAGCCAACAAAAGCTTCGACTTTGTAGGACTCTTTTCAAGGGCGCCTACAAGTATGCTTGTGAGTGCAACGCCGACACCTGCGTGATTATTCGGACCCGAGAGGACGGTAAAACGTTCTATTTATATCAGATACGTTCGAAAATTTTCTACCTATTTCTAAAGAGCTGGTGAGGATAGGTTATTCGTCTTTTCTCACGAAAAATGGTAGCTTATAATATAGAAACAACTTTATCCACGGCCGATTAAGAAGTCATCTAAAGACCTTGCTCTTGAGACCACAAATGGGACCACAAATCCTGTACGCGATCTTACTGCCAACCACGAAGGATCTTGAGATTGAAGTGATAGAGAAACCTTTGATCCGGCATTTGCGAAGCCGCTGAAGCGACTAGCGCCTTCAGCACAACCCTTGACTAGGATTCAGTAGCAACTATTGGCTTACAGCTTACTTTGGTACCCACTTCAGCGCTTCAGCCATACAAGTGCTGTGTCATTGAGCTTCATGGCCGATAATATACTCACTGTGAGCGAGCACTTGGTAGATAATTAGCTAGTTATATACAGGAGGCTATGCGTACAGGTTGACTTTTTGTATCGCTCTGTCCTTTAGGCCCATATCCAGTGGCCTTTTCTTATACCACACGCACCCGCTTCGAGTGACGTTCATCAGGACCACACCGTAATCGTTTAAGAGCACCTGACCGTTTGTGCAGCGATCGACGGTCCAAGGTGCATTAATAGAAGTTAATGATAAGGGCTCGCTCGAGCTCAGCATTCCACAAGATATTATCCGGACGAAGATCCTGATGAACAACGCCGAAAGAGCGGATCTCCTTCACCGACCGATAAATCGCTCTTTAGACGGCCCTGTCCAGAGAATCATAGCCCACGCTCTCACTACCCCAGCCCATCAGAAGCATATAACGGATCCTTCCCGCGCCGTAGAGAAAGTACGTTCGGGCCAAGTTAATCGCCCTGAGAAAGACAGGAACAGCCGATCCTTAGGCACACTTAAGGAGCCCGTAAGCCTCAGCTTCGCGTAAGACCATACGCCAGCGTATCGAAGTCGTCCCTTTCCCGACAACAGTATATCTAAAGGTGGAATATGTAATTCTAAACAGTACGCCGGACTTTCTATAAGACCCACAAGGGCCCATAGACGTGTAATTATAATCTAGATCTTAATCGAGCTACACCTTAAGCATCTTCACCCAGTCAACCGCGCTAATCGGATAGCGGTCCTCCCTTCTACCAAGTATATGTAGGCCCATATTAGGGCACGCAGGGTCAACTGGGCCGCCTTACTGTAGCCCGCGAAGATATCTTTGTATACAAAATAAAGCATCATAGAAGCGAGATTGCCCGCTTTAGTTCCTATAGCGATCTGCTCGGGGTACGGGCCGTTGAGTTAGAGAGGACAATATAATTAGGCTAAACCTCCGCTTCTATCCAGCAGGCGCGGCAGGATCAGCATCAGAATCAGAAGAATCCCCTCGAGAATGTTAGTCGGATAGTAGCGCGCAGCTAGCGGCCGCTCGTGTAGTTACTCAAGACCCGGTAACAGGAGACAATGACGTAAGATATTCAGAGGTCGTCTGCTCAGGACTAGCAAAATCAGAGCTAGCATCGTCTAGAGATAAACCCACTACTACAATCTAAGAGCGATCGCTATTATAACTCGTATACTATTTCAGTAGACTATCTTATATAGTATTCCACCACTCCTAATTACAAATAAAGATGCGAAAATTTATTAGATAGAGATAGAGTATTCTTTTAATACAAGTTCTAGAAATTGTAGGCTTTTTAGCATCCGCTATCCTGTATATACTAGAGTTACCTAAGTTATAATAAAGAGTAGTTAGGTTATTGTAGAGCATCTAGAGTAGTACGTCTATTAGACTGTTTGTTAAATATAAATATTCTAGACTCTTTTAAATTATTACATAAATTCTTGGACGATAGCTAATCCGACCAGCTGCTTAACGTAATATCTTAACTTCTCTAGCTTCTTTATCGGAATACGATTAGGTTAGACTACGTCTCGCCAAAATTCTATCGGTTAGAGGCCTAACCGTAGGTCTATAGGGGAGAGCTTGTGTGGGGGTTTGTATTCGACTATAGTAAGCAAGATACTTCTGTTACCGTCTATTTAATAGATATAAAATTAATTAAGTTTCGAAGGTTTCATAGTTGATGGCTTGCTAGCATTAACTTTATCGTCTTTCTCTAGAGTATTAGTATAGTTAATAAACTATACTCTGTTCTCTAACTGGAACTCCTTACAAGTCTCTAGTATTTTTCATAATTTAGCAACAATATCGTATATATAATCTTCGACGGTAAGTCGCTTGTAGATCTTAAGATCTTATTCGCTGCTTATCGGTCGACGTACGAATTATCGACTATAGTCTTCTAACATAATAAGTAACGTGAATAACTATAGTATATCTTCTCCTACTAGCTGCAGATAACAGCAAATAGATGCGTAAATCTCCCGCTGTTTATTCTCACAGTCAATCTACGGATACAGTTGTAGGGGACAGTGCTTTTCAATAGAAGCGGAAATTTTGCCTATAGTAGAGCGAGACGGTGTTTAGACTTAGAGTAGCCTCTAAAGGAGACCGTGACAATACTGGATGAACTTTAGAAAAGTCGTCGGTTGGTTGCGTTCCCTCTCTTGCCTTGCTTATTCCTCTGCCTGCCGCTCCCGTTCCTCTGCCTGCTGTCTCAACTCGGCTTCCCTGAGGAAAAGCGCTTTGTAGTCTGGAGAGCTGCTTCCACTTATCGCTACCGCGAATAAGAGATGGAAAAATAGAAAGGCTTTATGGCGATGTTGGTGGTCACTGTCCCTTGTTCTTGTCAGTTAAGCGGTATTTCGGTGGAAGTATTAATCCGTGGATACTAAAGAATACCCTTCTTCTTATCGATATCACGAGCAGAAGTATATCCAAGCTATAAAAATATATTGATACTGCAAGTATAGGAGAGATCGTTCTGAAATGGAATAATCCTGAGATTTGTAATTCTATAACTCTCTGTCTTAGGATTCTCTCTATCTGAGGCATATTCCTTCCCTAGAAATGGCTATCTTAGGATAAATTCTATTATAGAATAGACTATTCTGAGATCTGTCTACTCCTGGAATTAATACTTCTAGGATATAGTTGACGTGGGACCTGTTATACGCTAGGCTATACGATTCTTAGGGACTGAAGCCTGCTGTGGAGATATATCTGGGGGTTTAGGTCCCTGGTGGGCCTAGGCATGTGGTCTGACTACCTACGAGGTCGGAGGCCTGAGGGCAGATGTTCTGGGTGGTGTGCCTAAATACTAAGGGCTAGCGTTATAAGGTCGGAAGCAGCAGCCTGGGGCTATCTAACTAAGTATTTGTCAAACCAGGACGTCTTGTATTATGTGCGGTGACCTTACCGCCCATATAAATTGCCTTAGTTAGAACAGTTCCTGTACCTCGCTCCTAGACACCACTCCGGACCGCAGAGCTCCGGAAATGACCCCTAAATGGCGGTCAAAATTGATCATAAATAGAGACATTTTTCAGATAGATTTAGATGAATCAGAGTCCTTGCTACAGTCCCATTTAAGCGGTAGAATACGCAGTATTTCAGACATCCGCATATTTGACAGTATTACAAGACTAGGTACTTCTGACTGATACGGCTATTAGATGCTAGTTGTACGACTAGCTCGATTGCAGAACCGCGAACTAGTGAATGTACTAAATATATGTCTTTAGCGGTTATCTATCTATATATTTATAATTCTGCTGGTCGGCCGGACCGACTTAGCAAAATCATATGTATTTAACTAAATTTTGTGGGCAGTTACGGCTGAGTACAGTATATTTAACTAATCTGGGCGGTCAGTGACAAATCTAAGAGTAACCGAAACTTACTTCTAATTACTCCCGGATTGCTCCGTACGCAATCCAAGAATAATTAGCACACGCACCGGGCGCGCTCATACCACAATCCCAGCTAATCCCAAAGCGGAAAGCAGCGCTGACCTAAACCTATTCTGGAAATGGAAAGTCGATTTCGTTCCGCAGAAATCATGTTCAATAGTTGGAACTATGACGGTGATAATATTGTTCGCCATAAGATTAGAATCGTCGCTCCGTGAAGAACAGGGCCCTTGGTTGAGATGAAGTTTAACTACTACCCTGCAGTAGATGCACTACTCCGTACTACTCCAACATTTTAAACTCACTCCAAACTTAATTTGCAACTCCACCAGACGCGCTGCGCAGATTGCCCTTAATAAAGCTTCTTAAGAGAAATAGCTTTTCCCCCGCCCCTGCCGCGTATGCCAACCTCTACCTACTCCGTATATCTTCCACCTATATCTTCTATCTCCTTCGATGTGGTCCCTGATTCTGTTCATGGACATCGCTTCTCTCAGCTGAGAGATGATGATCGTCGGGTGGGATAGGTCCGACCATTTCACAACCTCATGTCGAGCAACCATGCACACCGTGACCACCACTTTTACGACCTCCCTATGGGGGGCACGTTCGCGGAGAAGGCAACCATAGCCTGCTTTACCGCGATCGCATGGTATAACGTCATGGAATTGTTCGTCATGTGCTTCACGACCTTCAGACGATACAGCGGGCTGTACTTCTGGAGCCTCCTGGTCGCAACGACCTGCATCCTCCCCTTCTCCGTCGCCTATTTCCTGATCGCATTCGAGATTTTTGTCCACTATTTCACCGTCACCCTGGTGATCATTGGCTGGATCGGCATGGTCTGGGGCCAGTCGCTCGTCCTCTGGTCGCGTCTGCACCTGATGGTCCGCAGCCGCGCGATCCTCCGCGGCACACTGGCGATGATTATTACCACCGCGATCATTTTCGGGCTCCCTGCGTCGGCCCTTGAGTACGCGGTAAACGCGATCCACGCCGACAACGTCGCCCTCGCGTTCAACATCATGGAGCGCATCCAGTTGGTCGGCATTTCCCTGCAGGAGGTCATCCTCTCCGTCATATACGCGTGGCAAGCGTGTCGACTGCTGAAACTGGGGCCAAAAGATCACTTCCGAGGGGTCTTGGTGCAGCTCCTGCTCGTCAACCTGCTGATGATCTCCCTGGATGCGGCCGTCATCGCGGTCCAGTTCGCCAACCTCTACACGATCCATGTCACGCTGAAGGCTATGGCGTACAGCCTGAAGCTGAAGCTCGAATACGCTATCCTGGGGAAACTGGTGGACATGTCCCGGATGTTCTGTGACAATAACTTTTCGGACCCGGACGCGCCGCTGTGTGTTCGAGAAACGACCTTGGGTTCTGGGTGAGTGGCTAGAACTGGAGCTTGGAAGAAGCAAGAATTGTGTATTTTAGTAGAATAATCCCTTTGAGAAGTACAAACCGTATATATGTTGCTGAGGTCTTGTCTCGAGGTTGATTGTCGTATAACGAAGGTACCCGTAGTGCCTAGAAGTATTGAGCACGGCAAAGTCACACCACCTTATGGAGGGTGGTAGGAATCAAGACCTGATTGCCCTTGGCATGTCATGCGAGAAGCATCAAATGTCTGTCGAATATTTGTCAAATGGTTGGGCTGACTGCGGAGACCTCCTGCCTTGTTTTAATGCTGCACGAGCTTAACCCAATCCGTATAGGGCCTGCACATATTGCCCTTTACTATAGAAGCCCGCTTTAATCATTGATGCAGGGAACACACCATTCCAAACACGGTTGACCGCTCTGGAGACTTCCTATGCTTCTACAAGGGTATAGCTGTCGATGTCAATGATGTCATGACCTCTGTATGCCTCTGTATGCCTCTGTCAAACTACTTGGAACGATATAAGCAGTCCTGTAGCGCGCAAAATATCATCCCACCGCGAGTCATAATACCCAGGACTAACCCCCTCCGTACCACTAGAACTGTCGCATACGAGGCGCTCCGATTCCGAACCGTGCTGACGCTGCATACACCCCGACTCGGGACGGCACACATCAGCATCTCGTTGGTCGTTCGGACCGGCTGGGGTCGAGGAGGCAGCCCAGAAAGGAAATGTCCGGGGTGCCGTCCGCACCACAGTGCTCCGAACTATCGACTCACCCACACTCCGCTGTTTCACCCTGGCCGAACGCGGGGAGGGAAGAAGTCGGGGTGATGGGCATCATCGGTGAGCGAATTTCGGCATGTGGAGTCTAAACTTCCACGCAGTCTCGTGCCCGGGAAGTTTTCGGAGAATCTCGATGATGCCGAGAATCGATGCTGTTCTGCGTATGGCGACGGAGATCGTCCGAGGCAGACCAGCGTTGAGCGTCATTTTCCACGCTTGGAATCATCTCGAAACTTAATATCCTCTGATGGATACTACCAATGGTGAGGGGAATTTGGAACGGACAGGCCCCTGCGGATAAGATCCTGTCCTGGCCATGGTCTTCGTTCTTTGATCGTCCTGGCTCACGATGGTCCCTTGCCCCTGACCGTGGAAGGACGTTCTGCCTGCGGTTAAGGATAACCTTATTCCCCATTGACGACATGGCCAGCGCCACTTATTCCGCACTATGGGTGTGCGGACTGCCTATCACACCCTCGAACCACCAGTCCATCCCCGGAATAGGCTTTGGTGCCCGATAATCTCGTGGCAAATATACCCCTACTCTGGAGTGCATCGTCCTTTAATTGGCGGGTGCAACGTGGTCTGGGGATGGGGTGGTTGTTGTGGAGAAGTATGCGGCCAAGTTCGTAATCTTATGTCCCGTTGTATAGATCTCTGGCCGCGCGGTGCAATGACGTCGGGATAATGAAGTACTTATAGGGGCTTGCCTCGCGAAGAGGCAGGTTGGGTTGATCATCCCTCTCTACCGGCTAGAGACGTATCCTCTTCTTCCTTCTTTCTTATTGCCTTCTTGTCCCCCGTTCCTATACTCTTCAGTTCGACCTGGCGTCTTCACCATGCGATTCGGTCCATCTAAGCCATGGTTTGGCCTGCGCGGCGGTTGGCTCACCTTCTGGGTCACTGTCGCTTGTGCAACGGACATGACCCTGTTCGGTTATGACCAAGGTGTCTTCGGTATGAGATAGACGTCTTTCTCCCCCCCTCGGTATCCTAAGAATACTAACATCGAAAAGGTGGCGTCGTCGTCACAAAGGACTTCCTCGACACGCTACAACTCAACGACAACCCCAAGCTCCTAGGAACCGTCACCGCCATCTATGACGTCGGCTGTTTGGTGGGAGCCATCGCCGCCATGTGGCTCGGTGAACTCTGGGGTCGAAAGAAATCTATCATGTGGGGGACGACTGTCATGTCAGTTGGCGCAATCCTACAGATCTGCGCCTACGGTGTGCCCCAGATGATTGTCGGCCGAATCGTGGCCGGCATAGGCAACGGTATCAACACGGCCACCGCACCGGTGTGGCAGGGTGAAACATCCCAGGTGAAATGGCGCGGCAAGCTGGTCATCATTGAGTTGATCCTTAACATTGCCGGCTTCTCGCTGTCCAACTGGATCACCTTTGCCTTCTCCTTCCTGCCTGGTGGTGTTGCCTGGCGATTCCCCCTCGCGTTCCAGTTCATCTTCATCTTCGTCCTGTTCGCAACGGTGCCCTGGCTCCCCGAATCCCCTCGCTGGCTCATCAGCCATGACCGACACGAGGAAGCCCAGGCAATCATCGCTGACCTGGAAGACAAAGACCTGAACGACTCCTACGTCGTCACTGCTCACTCTGAGATCGTGGCGGCAGTCAAGTACGAAGAGCAACATGGCGTCTCCTGGAGCGAGCTCCTCCGCGGCAAGACCGGGGACCAGAACGGGACCTGCGTGATCCGACGGTTGATTCTGGGGGCTGGCGCGCAAGCGATGCAGCAGCTGGCCGGAATCAACGTTACATCTTACTATCTACCAACCGTACTGATGGAGTCGGTTGGCCTTTCGGAAATGCTCGCCCGACTCCTCGCCGCCTGTAACTCGGTCAGCTACCTGCTGGCTGGATGTGTCGCGATCCCCAACATCGAGCGATGGGGTCGTCGCAATCTGTTCATGACCTGCGCCTTCGGTCAGGGTATCTGCTACCTCCTCATCACCGTCCTCCTTGCCTTCACCGAGAAAGAAGGGTACCCGTATCAGACGCAGGTTGCGTCCGCGTCCGTCGCTTTCTTCTTCGTCTACTACCTTTTCTTCGGCTGTGGCTTCCAGGGTATCCCCTGGCTGTTACCCGTCGAACTAAACTCGCTGAGCATGCGTACCAAGGGCGCAGCACTGGGAACGGCGACGAACTGGGCGCTGAACTTTATGGTCGTGGAGATCACCCCGGTGGGCATCTCCTCGCTGGGATATAGGTTCTATATCATTTGGACGGTGATGAACCTCTCGTTCGTGCCGTTTATCTACTTCTTCTATCCGGAGACGGCCAACCGCGCCCTGGAAGATATCGATTTGTTCTTCCGGGAGAACCATGGTCTGTTCGTCCATAATAACAAGGAGGCCGTCTCGACGCAGCGTCCGGCACGCTACGTGGAGATTGAGCAGGAGCTCGTGCACCGAAACGCCACGTACGGAAAGAAGCAGGAGGTGATGGAAGTTGAGGGGGATGTGGAGCAGCGCGAGGTGGCTTAGATTCGATCTTGTAGAGTATAGACGGCATGCTGATAGATGAATTGGATACACCTGCTTAGCGGATGTGCCGATGGGTCCTTTGTTATATGAGCAAATTTTTCCTGACCCCGTATAAATAACATTCTCCTTCCAAGTTAGGATTCCCTGCATCGCTATACAAGCACAAAGGCTCCAATCGAATATGAACAGTCCCTTAATCTTTGTACAACCCCGCATCCTTATGCTGCAAGTTGCCTCTTTAGACCTAGCGCCTGTCTTCTAGTCAGGACTCATCGCCGCGACGACCTTCATTATCGATCAACCTGACATATCCTTCCTCCAAGTCATGTCATAGAGCGTATGCCCATAGGCATGTGGTATTCAAAGGGGTCGCACCAATTGTATTCGATTATACTTGCCCAATTCACATGAGCGATACTGGTATTCAACGCTATATTGCTTTGCAAAGCGGTCGATTGCTGGCCGATATCGCTAATCATCAACACCACAAGGCCTGTCCCATTGACGCCGCAATTGGGGGCGAAGTGAAGGAAGCTAGTCCGATGGTACGTTCCGTCGCTTTTTTCTGTCCTTTACCCGCCTGGGTGACTCATCCGTGGACCAGGACAATATATTTTAGAAAATGGATGCCCCTCTTCGTGGCTTATGTCTTTTCCATAACTCCATTGCTCCAGACAATTGATTCACCATGGATCATCTCAAGCAAATTTTTGCCCAATGCCGCCAGGAAGGCCGTCCAGCATTGGTCACGTACGTGACGGCCGGATTTCCCATGGCGGAGGAAACCTCGGATATCATGCTGGGCATGCAGACCGGAGGTGCAGGTGAGTCATTTGATGAAAGGTGTTTGAGTTGATCCTGAACAACTGTCTAGATATCATTGAATTGGGTCTTCCTTTTACGGATCCCATTGCAGATGGTCCGACCATTCAGAAGTCCAATTTAAAGGCCCTCCAGAATGGGGTCACAATCACCTCAATGTTGGAGATGGTGAGGTCTGCCCGGAGAAAAGGGCTAAAGGCACCTGTGCTATTCATGGGCTACTACAATCCTATACTGCAGTACGGGGAGTCGAAGCTATTAGCGGATTGTATGGAAGCCGGGGTCAATGGCTTTATTATTGTTGATTTGCCTCCGGAAGAGGCGGTCCGATTCCGCAATGGCTGTATGAAGACGGGGTATGATCATAGCCCCAATAACGGACGAGTGACTAAACTGACTTGATTGACAGTCTCTCATACGTCCCTTTAATCGCCCCATCTACCACCGAAGACCGCATGAAGGCCCTCTGCAACATGGCCGATTCCTTTATCTATCTTGTCTCCCGCATGGGCGTCACCGGCGCCACCGGTACCCTCAATTCAGACCTTCCTACCCTCATCCAGCGTGTTAAGGAGCTTTCCGGCAATGTACCCGTGGCGGTTGGGTTTGGGATCAGCACGCGTGACCACTTCCTGAGCGTTACCTCCACTGCCGATGGCGCCGTCATCGGCAGTCAGGTTATCACGATCCTCGAAAATGCCCCAGCTGGACAGGCTGCACGTGCAGTCGAGGACTATTGCTCGCAGATCACCCAAAGAAGGGTCACTTCCGAGGGCATGGTCTGTACGTCTACTGCAGCGACGGAGACGCATGTGGCCGCCCAACCTGCTGACGAGGTAGAGGCGGCCGCCACCAACACATCGGGGCGATTCGGTGTCTTCGGAGGTCAATACGCCCCGGAGGCCCTGACCACTTGTCTGGCCGAACTTGAAGCTGGTTTCGAGGCTGTCCGAGATGATCCTACCTTCTGGGATGAATACAGATCCTACTATCCTTACATGGGTCGTCCCTCTAGTCTGCACCTAGCTCAGCGACTGTCAGAGTATGCAGGCGGCGCAAATATCTGGCTAAAGCGAGAGGACCTCAACCACACGGGATCCCACAAAATTAATAATGCTTTAGGCCAGATCCTGATTGCTCGTCGGCTGGGAAAGACGGAGATTATCGCTGAGACGGGTGCGGGCCAACACGGTGTTGCAACTGCCACCGTCTGTGCTAAATTCGGCATGAAATGCACTATCTATATGGGTGCAGAGGATGTCCGTCGACAGGCGTTGAATGTGTTCCGTATTAAACTCCTAGGCGCCACCGTTGTCCCGGTCGAATCAGGGTCGCGCACGCTCCGGGACGCCGTGAATGAAGCCTTCCGGGCGTGGATTATGCGCCTCGACACGACGCATTACATTATTGGGTCCGCAATCGGACCTCATCCATTCCCGACCATGGTTCGCACGTTCCAGAGCGTGATTGGCGAGGAAACTAAAGCCCAGCTGCGAGACCTGGGCAAGAGCCCGGATGCTGTGGTTGCCTGTGTCGGGGGCGGCTCCAACGCCGTTGGTATGTTCTATCCATTCTCCAGCGATGCCTCAGTCCAGCTGGTTGGTGTGGAAGCTGCCGGAGATGGCTTGGACACGGAGCGACATTCCGCTACCCTGAGTCGAGGCTCCGTGGGGGTTCTCCATGGTGTTCGGACCTATGTTCTGCAGAACCCGCATGGACAGATCTCGGACACGCACTCGGTCTCTGCGGGACTAGATTACCCCGGGGTTGGGCCGGAACTAGCTAATTGGAAGGAGAGCAATAGGGCGACCTTCCTTTCGGCTACCGACGCCCAGGCCCTGCAGGGCTTCCGACTGCTGAGCCAGCTGGAGGGGATTATACCTGCATTGGAGACGTCCCATGCGGTCTGGGGTGCGGTTCAAACGGCCAAGCAGCTGGGGCCAGGCAAGGATCTCGTGTTGTGCTTGAGTGGCCGCGGAGATAAAGATGTGCAGAGCGTGATCGATGCGTTGCCCAGTATCGGCCCCCAGATCGGATGGGACTTGTCGGTTTAGAAGCAGCAGTGAAATAGACAGACATGGTAGACCAAAAGCGATTGTATAGCAATGATTCACGCAAATTATCCAGTCCATTCAAAACGTCCTCTCAAGTTGCCTCTTTTGGAGTAGCGCCTGCCTTTTAGATAGGGACCTTCGCATCAACAATACGGTCGATCTTTCCTTCCTCCTCGACATGATATCAGCTTATTTCCGAGGTGGTATGCACAGAGTGGTATGGTCATCTCTGACATGTATCCAAGCTGGGCATTCCATCACATAACTCTTTCTGCTGTTGTCAGCCTGTCCCAGCCTTGTGCAGAATCCGATCTTGCGGGGATCTTGCGGGATGGGCCGCTCCCTTGTCATGTGGGGGCGATCATCCCTTGTACAATGTTGGTTGATGCAATGGGGTTCACATCTTCATGTTCTGGAGGGGTATGATCTAATTTTTTGATCTAATTTGTTCCAGCTCTTGTTTCGAAACAATTCTAGTTTCCAAACAGAATAGTGCTGCAAGATATCGTGCAGCGTGGATTGATGACGGTTTACCACCAACCTGGATCCAGTAGAGAAGACTGTTCAGTGACTAGAGGATAAGCGTTTCAATTATACCAGGGTTATGATCACCCAACGGACATGGATACTTTATATTTGCTTCCTGAAAGAAGATGGGATGGCCCACGGTGCACGTTTGAGTTGGTATACAAAAGCGTCGGAATTATTATTTGCGTCTCAATATATAGAAAAGAACAATCATATTGTCAAGAGTCTGTGATATCTTGATGTTTTCCGGATAGATAACCAGATACTCACATGTTTTAGAGTCAAAGTAAATCAGAATTGGAATTATGGCCTATATAGACATCTCCCTGAACTGGATAACCAGTGCTCCTGGGAAAGGCTCTAAATAAATCAAACTAAACAAAACACACAGAGATAATATCCATAAAGCGCACAAATATTACTCGCAATAAACCTCATTGTCATCCCACGGCGTAATCACGCCCTCATCGAGCAGACCCTCGTAACTCCAGTAGTCTCTTTGCAGACCCTCCCCATCCACCGGTGCAATGCTATTATGCTTGATCGACCAGAACGTTCCCCCATGAAGATACTTATACCAGGCATACCGCTGTGTGTTAAATATCTCTTCGCGCATAGCGAAAGAATTATTGTACAACACCTGCAGCGCCCATTCGCCAACAAAGATGGGAAGCTTCCCATCGCCCACCGTGCCTTCGGCTTGTCCACAGATTGCGACCGGGACATACTGGGAGTAGATCCCCGCGGCTGCGAAGTAGTAGATATGCACGTCCATAGCCACGTTGTCGCATTCGCCAAAGTACGGCGACCAGTGTTCTTCGCCCATGAAGCAATCTTGCATCATAATGGGTAAACAGGGCAGCTTCTTCTTGACCCGATCAATGGCCCCGCGGACGTATTCCACGACCCAGACCGTACCGTTGTTTGTAAGGGTGTCGGGCGTGCCGAATCCAGCGATGTTATCCGACGCCTCGTTGATCGGGGAGAACGTGAACGCCTCTGGCTTTGAGGCGTCCGAGATCCAGTCTAGCACTGCCTCCACAGCTTGGTAGGAATAGTCTAGATTTGTCTGGTTGTAGAACCAGTCATCGTGGCCGAGAGCTTCGCCAATGTCAAGCATGTTGACTCCGCCGGGGAGAGAGTGGAGACCGAGAATGATGCGCATGTTGTATTCGGAGATCGCGTATTCGGTGATCTCGCGCAGGTACGCCAGCTGAGATCCGTGGTAAAGTTGCGACCCGGGGACTTCTATGAAGGCTGCATAAGTCACTGGGATGCGGAGGATCTCCACTCCTGTCGGCCAAACAATTAGTGATGCTGTTTCCCTGTAGAATCGAGTAAGAAACTCACCAACCGCCGCAACTTTATCGATATCACTCGTCGTGATATATGTTGCGTAGTGGTTTTCCAGGACGCGACTGCACTCTGCGCCCAAGCTCTCACAGAGAGTCCACTCGTCTGCTGCATCAGGTGCGACACTATCCCACCACTCCGGATAGAAGACTCGTTCGAGTTCAAGCCAGCCTCCCAGGTTCACGCCATTCTTCGCCTTGTAGGTCTTCCAATCGGTCCATCCCGGACACGAATCAGCTGATGGACATGCCACTGCACTGTCAGTACAGCCAGGTGGTTGTGGCGTTGTTGTTGTTGGCTGGGGAAGGGTCGTCTCATAGGCCGTGACAGATGTCATAGTGCGAGTAATGCAGTCATTTGGGTCGCTATCGGAACAACCGAGGGCCGTGTTGAAGACTATCCAGCCTAGAGCGGCCCTGGTTATCATTAATTTACCACTCAACATGGTGAGCAGAGGTTGATTCGATCAATGGTGGGATAATGTCACTTCTTGGGCCAATGTTTGGCATATACCGCGAGTTATTTCACGCTACTTGGCGCGAACATGATGGCGATATTATATGAACGGTGAGCATCGCAACCGGATTACAATTCGCCAAAATCATTCTTGCATGCCCAGAAAGACATGATAGAGAAATTCAATGTTCTTGAAATGTGGCATGCTAGCAAGGGATCAGCGTGTCTTCGGAGGTTATATTGCCCTACTTCCGGATTCGGTAGGTATGCCACTGCTTGTGACATACTGAGCGGATGCAGTCCTTCGGCAGTATTTTTGCGGTGACCATAAAGCCACCACATTTTTTGAAGATTCTCGAGATTTCAGTATTTATATTTTCAATCCGTCCATGTCTTGAGAATTGCGAGCCAAAACCAGCGTCGACTCTGACCGTTTTGGGCAGCCCATTTGCTGAGTAGGTATAACAAAAAAAAAAAAAAAAAAAAAAGGGTTTAATGGTCAGTCCCAGTCTATCAATGACTTGATGGTTCAAATTTGCATAAATTCCCTAGCAAAAATGATAAGATGAACGACGCGGCGGCGAGCCTGGCACAACCAGGACTCAGGACATCAGTCTGAATTGAGAGTAGCCAAGAATAGAATACAACCCGGCTGTTACTGCTTAACACTACAAGACCACAGAGTCATCAAGGTAAACAATTCGTGTATATCGGGGCGGGAGCCACCTCTATGTCATAGCAAGGGTGTTCAACGCCACAGCCTCAAAACAAGACACCAGTGTCCTTTCAAATGCAGGGTCCGTGGGTCGCATCATCATAGGGAGACTGAAAGAGATAGGGGGCAATAGAGGCAGAGAAAGAGAAAGCTAACTCGAATGCACCGACTTGGTGGTCCTGGGAACCCAGATAGCCGCTATGCTTGAATAAGCCTCTCCAACAAGCCAAATCCTATGCAAGACCACAAATGCATGCAAATATCTCTCCCCGGGAAACGCCTGTTCAATCAACAAATGCTACATGCTCCCGTGGTAAATCGTCGCTATCAAATTAGGTGGTCGAAATGGTGAGGCAGAAATAGGACGACGGCGGCTGATGAGAGAAAAACATAAAACGAAAGTGTCGCTCTACTAAGAGGGGGAAACACCCAACGCGCGAATAATGCAAGCCCGGAGCCAGTTTGAAGCCAAATATGAGTGTCGTTACTTCGTATGCGTGACGAGAATCAGGTCCGAAAGAGAGAAGAAAAGAGGAATGGGGACTGGCGCGATTTAGAGTGGGTTAGGATTGCGGGTTCTTGTGAGACGCTGACTTCGTCGCGGTTTGTGTTCGTCATTTGACTCAGCCGGTTGGCTGGCCGTCTCACTTGAAACTGCTCTCCGTCGGAGGATTCTTCTGTTTTTATCTGAGAGTCCGGTTCGATCAGGCCGCGAGATGACCGAATCACTCTCAGTCTGTGGAGTAGCGGGCCCGACTGCACTGTCTTCTGTGGCATCTGGGCTGACTCGAAGTCGTAATGAGACCAGGTCGTTCTGTTCGTCTCGAAAGGCGATCCCGACCGTCACATCTGGAAGGATACGCCTCTTGCGTTCTCGCACTCGTGTGCGGCGTACTGCAGGTCGAGGATCGTCGTCCGCGTCGCTATCATCCGCTGACCGCTTGCTTCCCGTACTGAAAGGTGACGAGGAACGCGAAGAAGGTTGCAGGTGAGATTTCATGATAGCCCGGGACGTAGTAGACTCGGGCAGGCTCCCGTTGGAAGCTTCGCCGAGGAGATTTATAAATGCACTATCAATATTGCCGCGGCATTGCTGAAGCATTTCGATGATGGCGTCTCTGTTGTACTTCCCACCCAATCCCTCTTGGATAGCGGATATCTTCCATGGAGAAGCCATCTCTACAACAGTCGCGCTAGTAGTAGACGCTTCTTTCTGAAGTTCGCTTTCGAACTTGGGAATATCCGGCAAGCCGGTATGGGGGCCATTGCTATGCCGGACAGACGAATAATGATGGAAATCCTGAAATAGTTAGACAACCATTGCTTGGTTGGTACCGACAGAGAGAATGCTTTCTTACGTGGAACGCGATGTGAACGATATCCCGTTCTTCCTCGTCTGGAGCATGGACGTCACGGAAATTCTGGATGCCATACATGGTGTAGACGTTCACGTCTTTCTTGAACGACTGGCAAAATGCCTGGATCTCCTCGGCTCCTCCCCATACGCCTCTCTTCCGGGACTCGGCCACCTTGGAATCAAAGCTACGTTCTTTGTCCTTTGTGGACGGGGTATTGGAGGGAGGTGCGGGACTCGCAGATGACGAAGAGCAATAGGCATATCGGGCGGCCGAGGCGGCGGCCCGTCTGGGGGCTCGACGCTCCCCGCCTACCGCGGCAATGAAACTAATGAAGTAATCGCGATTGGCAGCGATGTGATCGGCGAGGCGGATACGGATTTCGTCGGCGTGGGAGAAGTCTCCATACAGTTGATCGGAGAAGGCGTAGTAGAGGCAATTTCCTGTGGGAAACGGTCAAAACAATCAAATGACTCGGTCCGGTCCAGTTTCATTGGGATCGAGAAGGCAGTATAGAGAGTCTTGAAGGTCAATGGCAGGAAAGACGTACCATCACCCTCGGTAGGAAGAGCATAGAGGCCGAGTTTCTTGAGACACGGAAGCTCCAGGCATTCGGTCTCGGTCTGTTTGGCCCGGGTGGTTCGGGAGGATCTGGATTGCGGTCGGTCTTGTGGCAGCACCTGAGGCGTTTCTTGAGACGATTGCTCGGAGGTAGCCTCATCGGAGGAAGAGGGAGGAGTGTTGGAGTAAGGCTGGCGAGTGGCCATTACAGGCACGATTCTGCCACCGTTGTGTACGTCCGCCATGGTGAGAAAGCTCTGCCCGACGAAAGACCTTCATTTGGGAAGGAGAGAGAAGAGAAATTTCGTCGAGCAGAGATTCAGAGACGAGACGTAGAGGAGGAGGAGGGAAAAGCAGGAGGAACACAAGAAGGGGAGGAATGGAATCGGTAGCAGCCCGAATAATGATAATAATAATAAAGATGATGAATGAATGAATGGCCAGAGGGAAGAAAGCCCCAAGAAAGAACACTGTGGTATTGGCCAATACGCTTACGCGAGTGCGGAGGGCGCAAACTTTCAGGCGGTGAGCTATGGGAACAATATAGTTGGTGGATAACACGCGAGGGACAGTGTGCTATGACGACACTCGTACCGGAAGCGGTAATTTTGGTATCAGTGGGTATGGACGCGACTTATCCCCGATCACCGCCTCTTGAAGTCGATAGACAGTCTGAGGTCATTATGAGGATAGCTAGTTAGTTCTCGACCATGAATAGGCTTCCGCAAATAGACCCCCTTCGTCTCTCGGCCTCGCTCTCCAGAGGTATAAAGGGCATGTCGCGAACCGTCAACCCGAATCAATCGACGCGGTCCCTCCGGTAATGATGTTTCCCCTCTCGGCAACATGGATGATTTCTCTTATCAAATCGCTATCGGGATGTCGATAAGTCGACTTCCCCGGCGGAAATTAGCATCCTAGATAGTTATCCAGCATTAGTATTTGAGTCATCTTTGTCTCTTTCTTCCTTCTCTTCTTTGTTGATTTTCTCATAAGCCCGTTCATTCTGTATATACTTCGCTCTTCTCAGCTACCATTATGCCTAAGAATAACATCGTGATTCTGGGGTAGGACCGACTTCCCCAGACCCTGATTGACCCGCACAATGCTGATTATCCACCCTGACAGAGCCGGAGTCTCGGGCTTGACCACAGCCTACCTCCTCTCCAAGGACCCCTCCAATTGTATCACGGTGGTTGCGAAACATATGCCCGGCGACTATGACATCGAGTATTGTTCGCCGTGGGCTGGTGCCAACTACTGTCCGTATGTCGAGTTTCTGCATCTATGATCTATCTAGTACTCCCAGCAAGCCACTGATATCCCGACATAGGACTGGCAAGCCCGGTACCCTCCACGCCAAATGGGAGCGAAACACCTGGCCTGCCCTGAAGGAGCTCGTAGAAAACCACCCCGAGGCGGGGATCCATTTCCAAGGTACAAACTACTCCAACTGATGCGATTCCTACCCATCTAACAACCCCAGAAAACATACTGTACAACCGCAAGAAAGAACAAAGCCCCACGGCCGGCCAGTTCTCCGAGCTCGTGCAGAGAGATCCCTGGTATAAAGACATCGTTCCAGACGTACGGCCGGCCCGGTCATCCTTCACCCCATACATATACTAACCACGTCCAGTTCCGCAACATCCCCGACGACCAGCTCGACCCGACCATCGACAACGCCTGCAGGTTCACCTCTGTGTGCATCAACACGCCCGTCTACCTGTCCTGGCTGGTCGGGCAATGCCGCAAGGCCGGCGCCGTCTTCAAGCGTGGCGTGCTCCACCACGTGAAAGACGCCGCCGCCGCCCACCACACCGGACAGCCTGCCGACGTCATCATCAACTGCACAGGGCTCTCATCGAAGAAGCTCGGCGGCGTCCGCGATGACAAGCTGTACCCAGGCCGCGGACAGGTCGTGGTCGTGCGCAACGACCCAGGCGTCATGCTAGCCACATCCGGCACGGACGACGGCGAGGACGAGCTCGTCTACATGATGACGCGCGCCGCGGGCGGCGGCACCGTCATCGGCGGCTGCTACCAGAAGAACCAGTGGGATCCGCTGCCGGACCCCAACCTTGCGGTGCGCATCATGAAGCGCGCGATTGCGCTGTGTCCGCAGCTTGTGGGTGAAGGCCAGGGCATCGAAGGCCTGGACATTATTCGCCATGGCGTGGGACTGCGTCCGCTCCGGGAGGGCGGTGTCCGTCTTGAGGCGGAGAAGATTGACGGCGTCAATGTTGTGCATAACTACGGTCATGGGGGATTCGGATACCAGGCTTCGTTTGGGTGCGCGCAGGATGTGGTTGCGTTGGTGAATGATGTGTTGAAACGGAAGACGCTGGCGAAGCTGTAGAATCCGGATTACGAGTGTATGCCATCCAAGTTGTTTGAGCGTACCTGATTGGCGTCTACGCAGCTATGAATTATGCATGGTTAAGGGATGTTTACTCTAGCCTTGACATGAAAGGTGGGGTTGGGCTGATATGGGTTCTAAACTTCTGTGGCTGATCTTCCTTCACCCTTTCTTTTTCTTCTCTGCAGGCAATCATCCATATTTCTATCACCTCCGTCAACTCCTGCACTCTTCACTATGTGGAAGGCAGTGGCTATCCCCTTTCAGAACTCTCAGCCTTTGCCTCGTCTACCTACAACAGATGAAATCCGCGCTTGCACCAATATTCTGTGGGAGACCTCATCCTCCAAGATTGTGGCGGTGAACGACGATATTGTTGTCAAATATGGAGGTGGTGTAGACGTTTGGGAAGGCCAGGCTTTAGTCTACCTTGAACGACACGTGCCAGGAGTTCCGGCCCCTCGACTGTACGCGATGTACTATGATTCCAAGAAAGTTTTCTTGGTCATGCAATGCGTCCCCGGGGTGCAGCTGGATTCCATTTGACCATCATTGGCGGACTCTGAGAAGGGTGACATTGTCACCAAACTCCAACAAATATGCGACGCAATGCGAAAGGCCGAGTGTCCGTGGCCCAACTTTTTCGGGGGCCTGGATGGGGGCGGCGTATATCACTACCTATTCTATAGCCAACATGGCGATCATAAGTTTCTAGGGCCTTTCTCCGGCGAACCTGCCTTCGTTGCGGGCCTCGTCGGTAATTATAGAGCCTTGGTCGACAGAAACAAACATCCAGACTACAAAGGCCGCTTTTACGAAAAATATCTTCACCGCGTCATTCAAGGTCACCGGCCCACATTGACGCATGGGGACCTTCAGCAGAAGAACATAATGATTGCGGAGAATACAAGTCGCCAAAAAGATCAAGGTGGGCGATCATTTGACGTTGTCTTGGTCGATTGGGAGAATTCGGGCTGGTTTCCTGACTTCTGGGAATCCTTTTGTGCATCTTACCCCCTTCATTTCCAGTGGGATGAAGACCGGTCATGGCGAGTTCAGGAGTTTACTCAAGTATGGCCCGCCGAGATGGCCATGATGCAACTGATTGATAGGGATCTAGGCTATTGAGGCACGGAGTACGTTGCTATGTAGATCCAATGTACTTGACAAACGGTGTTCTAGAACCGTTCCCGAAGCATGCTTCCCGGGAATGGATGGCTTCATCATGACGACGTCACCACTCGCTCCCCCGGAATCTATATACCCCACGTTGCGAACCTTTGTAGTTTCTTTCTTGTGATTAGCGTACCCGTTGTTAACAATCATTGTGAGACTCTACGATCGCCAAAATGAAGTATAAGTCGCCGCAGGTCGAAGAATACCCCGACACAGACGACGTCGGGGGCTCCAAGCGCAAGCGAGGGAAGGCGCGGGAGCTGGAAATTCCCGGGGATTCCAAGGAAGCCAAAGAACCTGCTCGCAAGGCTCCCAAGCCTTCGGAAACCCCAGCCGATGAGCCCGACGTGGACGAGGAGGATGAGGTGGACGAAGACGACGCCGAGGGAGATATGTACGAAGAATATGACCGATCTCAGGCCGATGACGACGAGGGCGTAGAGGACGAGGAATATGAGGAAGAAGATGAGGTGGAAGGGGTGGGAGAGGGCGAGAAGCCTGCGGAAAGTGACGAGCAGGGAGAGGAAGACGATGCTGCTGAAGAGGATAACACCAACCGTCCCAAGGTGCACAAGGCGGTTAAACAGTTCGGCCGGGCACCTCTTGACGGCACACAGGTCGCTAAGGAGCCTCTAACCGCATCAGCGGAGACACTGCTGGCGATGGTCATTGATGCGATGTTGAAGTCGAGGCCCATCTCGCATGATTTGTCTCAGCGGGCTGTCAACCGAGTGATCGATGAGGGCTACCATGACATCCACAAGCTCGAGAATACCAGCTGGGAGGAGAGGACTCAGGTGCTGAAGGACGGTGGATATAACCGTTACCGGGAGCAGGGAGCGACGAACCTGGGACAGCTGGCGGAGTTTATCAACGAGAAATACGGTATGTTCTAGAGGCGTTTGATCTACAAGAAAACATCGACTAATACCTTGACAGATGGCGACCTCAACAACCTCTGGGAAAAAGCTCATCACGATCGAGAGCGGACCCGTGAACTAGTCCGCGAGATCAAAGGCCTGGGCGATCTTGGAGTCGATCTTTTCTTCAACAACGTGCAAAGCGTGTGGACCCCGATTGCACCGTTCCTGGATGGACGCAGTCTGGAGACCGCCGACCAGGTTGGTCTTGGGACAGATATCGACGCCATCTATGCCGAGCTGGAGGAAGATGCAATGATGATGAGCCGCTTGGCTAATGGGTTGTCTGCAGCACGGCTGGAGAAGAGACAAGGCGAGCTGCTGCAGATCTAGGGATATATTTTAGTACTGGCGAAGAGTGACCGCGCATACCTGATACATATTGTCACTCATGAAAATGGACTTTCGAACATGATATTAGACTCTGTATTGATGAGCAATGATTGTTGTTCGAATATGTACCAACATATCTATGTATTACATAGCCAAACAACAATCATGTCCAGCGCTGTTGATAGAAACTGCTGTAGAGGGGGGTGGAGAGAGGAAATGAGGCATGTCGATCCGTATTAATTCCCACTGGGGTTCCCATAGATCTGGAGATGAACAAACAGGAGACACTTCATGAGCCAATAGAGCGAAGAGCATACTGGAGACTCCAATCTTAGCCTCGTTCTGTTTCTAATTCGATCATGCCGTTATTCAATCGTCTTGGCCATCGTGAGAACTGTTGCGGTGTTTGAGTTGTTGATGAGGCTGTTTGTTGTCACTGCTGAGTCATCAAGGCTTGGCAGACCCGCTGCTTGCGACTGCGGCGCAACAAGTGAGCTCCGTGTTGTGCTTCGCCGTCTCCTTGACCTCCCGTCTGCTCCGCACTTCTCCCTGCTTCGTTCCGGGTTCAAGACTTCTTTTGCTGGGTGACCCTGTACCTCAACTTCTTCTCGATCTCAAGCCCTCCTTGACAACCAGTCCACCCCGCCTCAGTCACGCGACGACCTCTTAACCTACTTCCTGTACTTGGGTAGGTCCAGCATACCTCTCCGCAAGCAGCTCAGGCTGCCAACTTGTGGCCTTGACCGGGTTTGCGACGGCTAGCCGAAAGCGATACTGGGCATCTGGAAACTGTTTGGGACTGTTCTAACCTTTCTGCCTGTTCAGGTGTTTCTCGTTTCTGATCTCGCTCTATTTACGCTTGCCGACCATCATCCATCCAAGCACACCACACAGCCTTGACGGGAACCACCGATCAAAATGGATTTCTCCAACATCTTGTATGTCGTTCGGATCGCCGAGCACCAGGCATCGCAAATCCACTAATCCTTGCTAGCCGGATTATCAACATCGCCGTCGGCGTGATCATGATCCTGGGTGGTATCGCCCAGTTCTTCCCGCCATCCGTGGGCTCCATCGTCGTGGGCGCCTATGTCATTATTTTCGGTCTCCGTAAGTTTCTGAGATCGCCGTCCCAAGATCGCCGCCATGAGACGCATCGGCGACATGTGGGAACGGAGAAATGCTAACGCCGCACAGTTGTCGGTGGCCTTGAGTTCCTGCCCAACGTCCCAGACTACGTCTACCGCTATGCGTCCTTCCTCTTCTCGTTCCTCGGCCGGGGTATCTGTAAGTCTATTGGAACAACCGCCTGGCGACGGCGAGAATTTACGTACTGACCGGTTGGCACAGTCTACATCTTTGTCGGATCCATCATGCTGCACGGCCATGTGCTGCGGTACATCGCCGGTTCCATTGTCGGCTTCATCGGTCTGGGATACCTGGCCCTGGAGTTCATTCCTTCCATCGAGCCTCCCTCGAACATGCGCGAGACCGACCAGGGCTGGGGCGCTGAGCAGGTTTAAGCCTTGCTTTGGGTGACGATGCCGGGGAGGGAAACGTCTGTGTCGGGACAGATGGTTGGATACAATCGTTTCGACGCAACTACTCCCCAGCGGACGACGATGCTGTGGTGGAATTGGGAAATAGAAGCGTGGGGGTTTCCTTTTGATTTCTCTTCTTTTCCTCCGATGCGATGTACGACGATCGACGAGTGCGACGAATAATCTATGCGATGATTCGAGTGAAGGCGAGGCGCTGGAAACAACAGGTTCCGGGCTGGGCGGCCGTTGTTCTGCAGTTCATCTGTTGATTGTGGGATGATTTTCTTCTTGAATAAGCATAGTTTCCTGCCCTAGCTGGATAGATGGGAGGCTTGTTGGTTGATTGTGAACACTGTACTATACGTGATGGTAGTTAAACACGGCTATGCTGGAGTCTCAGGTTTCTACGCCTGTCCTTTCCGCGGTATTCTGTCGGCTTAATTGTCGAACAGTCATCAAGGTATAATCAGTAGGCACCTAACTATGACATGTCATTGATGGTGCTTATGTCACTATCCGCCTTTTGGATGTGATGTCACGGTATGTACATAACAGAGGATACATTATTCATTACTCCGGCGATTACTCTGGAATGCGTCACATGATACATAGCCCGGATGAAAGCCCCTAATCATGACACTAGGTAGGATACAGACTTGATGGGTGGCGGACCAGATGACGACGGCCGAGGGTAAGGTTTGGTTGGGGGCGTATGGTTAATGCCGTGGACACCGCGACAGGTACTTTTGTTTGCCTCTCCGGATATGCGGAACAGGGGGGCAAAAGGGTCAAACGGCCAATCTCTCTGCGCCGAAGGTTCTGGAGCGGCCATCGATGGAGGCAGATTTCTTGGGAGCAATTATCAGTCTGAGGAGGGGCGATGGCGGTGGAGGATGAGCCAATTAGATGGGGTATAGATCAAACCGGCCTGGTTGTCAGCATCAGGAGATAACAGATCATTGCGGATTTGCTCGGATATGGAGGTCTTACCGGGTGGTATGAATCTGATTGCGTCAATTAGGAACAGTTCGTATCAGATGCTCTCAATACATGAGAGTGATTACTCAGTAAATCAGATTCAGGAGAGAATACCTAGGTGCCTACGGTATCATTCATCCAACACTCGTGGTTAGTCGGGGAAACTGGACGAGGTACCTGTGCATTGGGATCCTCATGACTGCCGAGGCCGAGTGCCCAATCAGCAGACAGAAAATAACGCTGACATGAGGGGCCCCACCACAGTCACCAATAAGCAGGGTCATAATCAGGCTTATTCAAGACCAAGGTCTATTTTAGGAAGGTGGATGGCAGCAGACGCGGTGGGCTAAACCCGATGAGGAAGCGGTGGAGCGGAATGATACGATCTGGGGGAAGAGTTGCAAAGGAGTGGATGAATGCGATCGAGGCAAAGTCATTAATAATAATAGCGACCAGAAAAATCTACCGGCAGAATACTCGTTTCCTTGACGAACAAAGCCTCAGCGTGTCTCTCTCCTAACCGTCCCCTTCGTCGGAGAAGAAAAGCAAACCTACAAGACCCATCCGGGTGGATTCGTTCGAGGTGAGTCTAACAGGATGCTTTCCAACCCCCCGAGATAAACTATTGACCACCGCCTGCAGGGGCAAAAGCAAAAAAAAAGATAGATTCTGAGACCCTGATCGATAACCCGAACGAGACGGAGGACGGAAAAGGAAAAGGAGAGGAAGAGGAATAGATTCCTTGGAAGTTCTTGGAGTCAGAAACAGGTCAGTCTCCGTCAGCTCCGATCCAGGCCTTCTTCCCGTGCGTGCCTCATCTCACCACAATCATCATCATCATCATCATCTCCTGATAATCCTCTACACACTCTCTGTTTTCCTTCACCATCTTCTTCCTCTTCCCATCCCTGCCTGGTGTCGTGTCTGTCCCCTGTTGGGTGGATGCCGTATCTCCTATCGGTCCTCCACATCATATCTGATCCGATCCTCGTCCATCTATCTGATTGATTGATTGATCGCCCCCCCGTCGATCTTCCATTTCTCCCCTTCGTTATCGATCTGTCCACTTTTGCCTCCCTCCCTTCCTCCCCTTCATTTTGAGAACCCTTTGACACTACACCTCGCGGCTATTTCTTCTGTCTCGTTGGTTCTTCCGTCCCTCGTTCTCACGTGTTCGCCTCCCTTCAGATCTCGACGATCGCCACCATCCTCGTCCGGAGATCGCCCAGCCAAACTATCGCGTCACGTTGATCAGACGTCCACTCGATAACTCCTTACCCATCGACGATCACTGGACCTTGTCGAACTTTTGTCTATCGTCGTCAAGGATCTTCCGCGACGATTCCACCTAGCTGGGTTCGGAGTCTCACTAGCTGCAGTTAACCTACCGGCTCGCCCTTTCTGCCAGGCGTCTCTTAAACTTTTTCATTTCTTTTTTCCCTCACGCCTGCACTGTCATCTTGACCGACTTTTGACTTTGTGATACCATACATCAACAATCCCCGACAGCGGTGCAACATCGCTCTCCCACACGCCTCCCCTGATTTCAACCGCCCGATTCCTCCGTCCTTCATCCCGCACGATTCCCTGTCTGCTGAGGATATGCTAGCATCCATCCCCCAGATGGAGACGGTGCAATCGCTCCCTCGAAACCCGGACGTCGTCTCGCGACACCCGTCTGCCGAGGATTTGGATGCTGCTCAACAGTTGATCTCGTCCGCTCAGGCGGGTCGGGAGCATCCCGTTGATAAGACTGCCCGAGGCCTCGACGGCCCTTCCGCTCGCTCCCCATACCAGTCCGACAATTACCCAGCCGACGGGTCCATCAAGAAGGAATCCCATAGACCCGGGTCCGATAAAGCTTCCTCGCCCAAGGCGCAGAAGGATACATCATTCCTGGGCCACAGCTGCAGGTAAGCTCTTGTGGTGGTGACTCGCTGTTGGTGCCCACTGTACTGACTTCACGTGCGTTATAGCAATTGTGGCACGAAAAGCACTCCGTTATGGCGACGATCACCCACCGGAGCGATGATTTGCAACGCATGTGGTCTCTACCTGAAAGCTCGGAATGTTTCGCGCCCGACCAAACGCAACCGCACCCAGGCCAGCCAGGAGCCCGGCCCCTCCCCCGATCAGCTCGGTCCCTCGCAATCTGCCCCTATTCCCACCACCGAGGGGGGCTGTGGCAGCTCCAAGGGGTCCTGCCCCGGTGGCGGGAGTTGTAATGGAACCGGAGGCGCCGAAGGATGCGATGGATGCCCTGCGTACAACAATCGAGTGTACAAGTCGACGCCGCGCGGCACTGTCCCTGTGCATGCGTGGAACCGGACGGCCGGCTCGGAGAGTGACAAACCGGTTCCTCTACCAGAATCCGATTCACAGGCCAAAAATGGAACTTCCGCGGACGGGAATCTCTTGGTGTCCTGTCAGAATTGCGGGACGACGGTAACGCCGCTCTGGCGACGGGATGAGAACGGTCATCCCATCTGTAATGCGTGTGGTATGTAGTTTGTTCCTTGCCCGGTTGTGAGCCCTTCGTTGGACTAACCACAACAGGCCTCTACTATAAACTCCACGGCTGTTATCGACCCTCTACGATGAAGAAGACCATCATCAAGCGGCGGAAACGTGTCGTCCCTGCGTTGCGAGAACACTCGCCAACCAGCGGCGCGCACTCGTCAAACGGCTCCTCCGCCTCGCCCGAAGCGTCCCCAGCGGCGTTAGCGCATGGCCACGAAGACCACTACCGATACTACAGTGCGGAACCAGGGGACCACTACCAACATATGCCTGCGGATAGGATCTCACCGCAGGCTCAGCGGCCATACGGATTCGCTCCCCCGCCCGTTGACTTCACAGGCTTTGGCAGTGGTACTACGTCTTTGCCACATCACCCCCCGCCCCCAAGATTGCTGGAACCCGAGCGTCTCAACGCTCCCAGCCATTCTCCCGTCCCCCAGTTCGGCCGACGCTCTATCTCGCCGAATCCCGCGAATCCGAAGAAGCGTACCCTCGCAGAAACCGCGTCGTCCGCCGAGGCCGCGTCGGTCCCTACTACTCTGGAGTCTGGATCAAACCAGCTCCCTCCGATCATGTCGTCGACGAACCTTTCGCAACCCACTCGCCTCAGCTCCATCTCCTCCATCCTCAACCCTAACCTCCACGACGAATCCCGTCTCGACCCGAAGCTCGCCGCTCTCAACCGTCAGCAGCAGCCGCACCAACCCTTGCCGGGGGTCACAGAGCTCAACCTCCGGGAAGAACGACGGGCGAAGCTCCAACGCGAGGCGGAGGAGATGCGCGAGATCCTGCGCGCCAAGGAGCGCGAGCTGGCGGAATTGGGACGGCAATGAATGACGATCGATCCTTCTACTCTAATCACGAGCCATGCTATTACTATCCCTCGGCCTTTTTCTTCTTTTCTTTCTCTTCCTTCCGTTCATTGATACACTTGGCGCAGTTGTTGGTTTTGACGAGATACCACTTCGCTGCACGCGACGTTACAAGGGGTTGTGCTCTATTTGGGAAAAGTTTGGCTTCTTTGCTCCGTTCATTTCAGCGCTGGCGGGATCGGGTTACAAGAAAAGATAGTTCGGGTGGCATGTCTGTCGTATTAATTGGCTTTATAATTCAAATAATTTCGGTGCTGCACCTAATGCGCAGGCATGGTACGAATAGCCAAGCGCTGGCGAACACGTTCGAGCATAGTCTGCACCAAATGGACTAGTTGTGGTAGGAATATCTCCAAAATCCTTCTCCGACAGGACGTTTCTCTGAGGCAGGTTGAAGGAGTGGTTGGATATTGATAGTAAGCCAATTCTGGATTCGTGTTGTTGTCTCGTCCCCGCCATCAGCTCTCACTTGAGCCGCGGACAGTTGAGTCGCATTCAAATAGCGTCTTTTTTTCGAGCTTTAACTAGCATTCGACGAACACGACTGTCTCCCAGAAACGCTCTACAGTGGCAGATATTATCCCTACAGAACCCCCGAACGAGGAAGAAACCTTACCACATTACAAAGCAGCACGTTATTATCCGATAAAAATTAGCGATGTGGATCACTCCAGGTACGAAGGTGCGGGAAAGCTGGGGTATGCGGCATGTTCAACGAGCTGGCTCTGCTGTGATCTCCAGTGCGCCACTCCCAGGTCATTGAAAACCACCCATGCGACCCTCGTTGACACCGGTTATTATGATCTGAAGAGACGAGTAGGTCTTCTGTACCTACGCGCGAATATTATACTAATTAATTTAGAATTCTCGCATTGAATATGCCAGCATTGAAGGAACGGAGCTCTATCATTCATACAAAGACCCGACCGATCCCAAACAGGTGATCCCTATCAAGTTTTCTGATAAGCAAAGAAGGAGAGTAGGAACAGTACATCTGCAGTACATTATTGCTGGGTGCGCTGCAATTCCTTGCGGCGGGCTCCTCGTTGAAAGTCCATAGCCGAGAAGATTCTAGCTGCAGGCTACATCAGAAAGCAATATATTATGTTTATGCTATATGCATCCAGGACGCCTGGGGTAGAATGACTCTCTATGCCATGTCACCATCCTGAATATGCTCCATCTACTCCGCCTAGAGGCCGTGGCCAAGTTTGGCTTCACGATCAATTGCACTACAATGCTGGCACAAAAAAAGATCAAAATATCAGTATGGCAGTAAGTCAATGATAATTTGATACATGTTCTATGTTAAAAAGACGGAAATGCAGATTTGCAGAAGTCTTCCCGTTTAATATTGATACCGCGCTCCCGTCCAATAGCAGGCTTCGCCGCACAAGAATCCGCCGCACAAGAATCCGCCGCACAACAATCCGCCTCCCCGTGCAAGGATACTCCAGGGCAATCCAATCGGATCGACTGTCGTGTGGAGCAGTCAATTTCCCTGAGGTCACGGGCAAAATTGGCTTGGTGTTCTCGAGCTGTGCGGTGTGGATGGGTGAGTGGAGCATCCACATCTAGCATACCAGTATGCTCGCTAAACGGACACCTGGGCTGCTTTGTCCGGTGCGCCCAGGTTTCGAGCAGTCGATTAGCAGCCCGCCTCCAATGAGGATGTGACCTCGATGGTCAGCGCCTGGAACGGCGACAGTTTATTTGTGCCCCCGAAAAAAAAAAGATCTCTCAAGAGACATTATGTGTGGGCTACGAGAGAGATAGGGCAACTTTCGCAGCAGACGGACAGAGATATAAGAGACCTCTACCCTCCCCAAAGTCAGATCTACTTGCGAGCGTGCTAAAGACGTCTGCATCGTTGATTGACTGGCTTTATTTTCCTTTCACTGACTGCCTTTCATGGAGAGTTCCAACAATCGCGACTTCACACCTACCTTTTCACCTGTTGCTGGGCTGTCAGGAGACCAATTGACGCTCGCGACTGACTTCTATGAATCCGCCAACTACCAAAATGTTGAAGAAGCCCATGAAAACTTCGAGGATCCTCTTTTCCCATCCCTTCTGCAGAGTGGTTACCTAGATCCGACTTTACTTAACGTCCAAAATGAAATCGACAACATCCCTGCCCCTGTGAGGGGCCCAAACAGGGTTCTCGATCGGACAAGTGCTTCCATCAGCCAGCTATCTGATCTGGCACAAGCAAATCCTACCCTTGACGACTTTGACAATATTATGGAGTCCCACGGTGTTAGCACCGATCAAGGCCCGGAAAGTGGTGCCAGTCGGCAAGGGCAAGTGTGCTATATGCTCTTATTTTATGAGCCTTGATCTAACTATCCTATTTTAGCTGTGATGATAGCCGCGACGACGAAAGCCTTGGATGCGGTTGGGTGAACTGCAAGCAAAAAGGGCATTTTCAGCGAGACGCAGAGCTGCGGCAGCATATCAAGAACGTTCATGTGCATCCCCAATCCGATCCATGCCCGATGGGAGGATGCTACGATGGCTGCAATAATACGGGCTTCAGATGCGGATGGGATAATTGCAAGCACAAAGGACAGTTTCAGCGAGAGGCTGAACTGTGGCGGCATATCAAGCACATTCATGTGCATCCCAAATCTTTCCAATGCCCGGCAGAAGGATGCACTCGCCTTTTCAATAGAAAGGACAACATGAACGCGCACCTTCGTACGAAGCATTGACAAGGAGAGGTTCTGGGAACCTTAGTCCCTGGGGTTAGGATGGTAATGTCGTATTCTTTGAAAACTCTACGTTAACATGAAGCGTTGCTAAGGGTACTCAAACATACACGGATATCCTCTCTTTGGCTGTTCTACCAACAGTTCGACCAGAGAATGGTATTTGAGTTGCTGTTGTGGGCCGTTCTGGTGTACCTGTAAAGTCTACTGCCAAGTTGAAGGATACCGAACAGGTCTGCAAAGCCCAATAGATGCGTTTGGTGTAAAGAGCAACAAATCCAAGCCAATTAATTTTGATATCCCCCTGGCTTAGAAGAAGCAACTTAACCATGGAAAATCACTCCTCTGTACTGGTAACTGAAGGTGGTGATATCTATGATAACCGTGAAACACGTACAAGCGCTGATGCAGCAGCCCACCGCTAGAATGTACAGGTGGAAATGCAGCCGTTTATGGCCTCGGTAGTTGTCTTTCGTTGTATATACCCGATGACATGGGTATCTCGGATCGGCCCGAGCTGTCAACTCGACCCATGGATTCATATCCGCCAACACAAGGTAGGATGCTGACTCGCCTATTAGATATTGGATCATCATGTGTCATTAATCCCGCACCACATAATATACAACTCGTCAGAGACGGTGATAGTAGGACATGCAGAAAGTATACCGAGCACACATTAAGTAAAATAAAGAATGACTGACTGAGCGAAAGAACGGACGAAGCATAACTCATCACGAAGGATCCATAACCAGCCGCCGCTGACTCGTCGACTCGTCCGGCTTGTTGGACGTTTCCTGAACCATCTCGGTGATAACCTCGATGCCGCCGAAGTGGGTGGGGCTGCGCTGCCCGGACTTGACGTCGATGGAGTACAGGCCCAGCTCGCGGTCCTGCGAGTAAAATTGGGACATCTTGTGGCGGGTGGTGCGCGACCTCCCGGTTGTGGTGGGGTTGCGCGTGTAGTTTCTGTAGCTGTTGGTCGAGAGAAACTTGGGGAAGAGACAGCTGACCAGGGGGCGGAGGAAGGGCAGACAGGCGCAGATGATGGCGACGTTGCATTCCGCGGCCGTCCAGTAGGCGGCGCCGACGTTGCTCCCTGGCATCTGTTAGAGTGTGTTTGATGGAAGGGGAGAGGCGAGGGCTTACAGGAGGTGTCTGTAGCGGAGGCGACTTCCTTGAGACTTTTGAGACGGAGTATGCTGGTGATGACGACCCTGTGGGATGGTTAGTTGTTGCGCATCGACGGTTAGGTGGAGGTGAAACGAACAGGATGCCCATAGCGAAGACACCCATCAGGGCAAACTTCTGCATGCGCGGGAGCTGCAGGTGTGACAGCAGCGGCATCGGCATGATCAGCAGGGTGATGTCGGTGACGATATTCATGGAGGCGTTAAAGAACCAGACGGCTTCGAAGCTCATGCAGGAGCCGCCGACGGAGGGGTCCCAGAAGCGGGCGACGGGGAGGCAGTTGACAAAGGCGCTGACGACGGCCCAGGTGCCGTAGGCGGCGACGATAGCCATGACGATGTAGCAGGCGAGACGGAAGCGCTTGTCGGGGAAGATGCGCAGGTACTGGAACAGGATGGAGAACTTGGTGGTGCACAGGCTGGCGTTGTAGAAGGGGATGGCGGCCCATAGACGCTGGAGGTCATTAATATGGACGGCCTTGGGTGATGAATGGGTGTGTGCTTTCGCACACAGCGCGGCGTACCTTCAGTTGTTGCTTGAACTGGTGGTCGGTGAGTTCGGACTTGTGCATGCCCAGGCCGAAGTGAACCTCTGTGGGTGGGTTAGCGTTGTCATTGCTATAAGATGCGGGAGTAGGGACCGGCATACCAGCGCAGACAAGAGCGAGGTAGACGACGGCGAAGATGAGAGAAACAAGAATCGTCCAGTCCTCGCGACCCATGAACTTCAGCAAACCAGCTCGAGCGAATAACCGCATACCGACGATGAGGATGGCAAGTGCAGTCAGCACGGCTGTCACCACCAGTGCTCGTTCGCCTCGGGCTGCTCCATCGCCGGGACTCCGCGGGAATAGCCTGTTGTGCGTTGTGTCGTCCATGATGCGTATGTGGAAGTAATGAATGCAATAATGTGTGCGCTATGTATGGAAAGGAGTGTGGTTTGTGTGCAAAAATCAAAGTCAGGAGCGAATATGCAGCCCCATGTATCCAGACAGGCCTCGGGTCTCTCAACCAGAGGTTAGCATGGATCGGAGTGCATGGAAGGACCGTAACAGCAACGAGCGTAGAGGAGAGTGGAGGCAGAACGTGGTGCCGACACGAGAAGGATAGATAGGGTCTTTTAACCATCAAGACTATGTATGATCTTCCTGGAGGACACGTGGGGAGCACGGCCTGAGCCTCGTTCATCAATAGTCCATGTTCTGAGCCATGGTATGATGGTGCGCAATAGCGCGTGCAGCTGCATGTAATCCCACCGGAGAATTGAGCCTGATTTCACGTCATCACCCTGAACAAAGTGGGCTTTCCAATCGCAATGGTTCAAGGGTAGAACGGTTCTACAGTAGAGACTAGTCGTAGAGACGGACTCCACTGTGGTGCCGTCGTCATCCAAGAGAACCGGCGCCCTGTCACTGGTATTTCAGGAGTATCTGTTTTGGGTAAACGTTCCAAGACAGGAACCACCTGCTCTGCGACACCTGCCTGGTGCAGACTAGTGTGGTGTAAGTCGGAAGACCGATTGTGGGGATTTGTCGAGGGTTTAGCGCTGTTGGCGGTGCTGATTTGCTGCTCGCTCCCCTACGCGTTCTGTCAGTGGGTTCGAAGCAACGCTTTGTTCGCTGCCTACGTGATGATGCCGAATGTAACCCTGACGAGGGAACCGAAGATCGAGTATAGTATTGTCAAGCAGAATGTTGCTCCATATAAACTTCGTTGACGATGTAGGATGTTGATAGCTAAGGCGTATGATTCCATAAAATTTTCCCCGGTGACAGTCCCTCGGGATATGACCGTATTATTGCGTGGGTAACAATCAGATGCCGAGGGGTCTCCACAAATCATTATCTTCGGAGATTGACAGGAAGATCATGCATTCATACTCCGTACATCCATCCTCGAGGCGCTAGCTTGCACGAGGACTATTGAAGTTTCTCAGGAACTCAGCTCCGCGAAAGTTAGTTCTCACATTACCGAGGATAGGCTTTGGTTGACAAGTTTCCAGACTTCATTTGTAATGCAGCGCCGAATACCCGAGTTGGTGTTGGAGGTCCCCGAACTGCTCGCCACTGGAAGGGTCAGCTCCTGCACGAAATCAACCCCAATCGCCGACCTCAGGAAGAGATCCCATCCGGTTCTTACCCCTTTAAGATGATCTGCAGGGAGAAGAAAGAGCCGAGCTTCCCAAGGGCCGAGGATCGATAGACAGCGGTGGCGTCTGCCGGACTGTGTTGGCCTGAGCCGCATTGTCCTGTCGCGAACGACGCGCTAAACAGGACGCTATCAGAACTTGGCGAATCAAATCATGTTTTTCATTGCAACCCTGCTCCATCTCGTGCCTCAAGCAATGCCGACCAGTCCTGGCGCGCAGAGTCCCTCAGGGGGAACTGTCGCTTGTTTCTGGAGAACCATGCTGATCCTGGTCCCTGGAGTCCTCGCTTAGTGTTTTCCCCTCGAATCCAGACTTTTCTTTATGCATTGCTCGGGATTCTGTAGTTAAGCAGAATGGGAAATGGTCTGGTCTCAAGAGGCAACTATTGCCTGATGGGAGCCCTTGTGTGGCTAGAGATACCTGCCGAGCCGGTTCACCGATGCCTATTGAACAGACCTAAGTTCCCAGCGTAGGGAGCAAAGAGATCCTGGCGAGGGAAAACCAAGTTGGTTTAGCATCCTGGGAGGCTTCTTGTTAGATATTCCGTAGAGTGGAATTGGAACTGGGCAGGTCATCTTACAGGTCACCGTTCTCCTACAGGACCGCGTCTTCATCCATCACCATTCGCACTGCCAGGTAAGAGGAGCAGCGATATCCCACTGGTTAATGGAGATCATTGTCGGGCGTCGAGATGGGGCGTGATCATCACCACATGGGAGGAAACCGCGCAAACAGGCTAGCTGCTCCGTCCAACCCCGAACAGGGAACAAAGAGGATCAATAGTAGCATGGTGGAGAGTTGCATGATGACTAGTCTGTCAAGCCGTTCATGTTAGCGGACGCCACGAGCGGCGATCCTTCTCCACGGGAGGACAAAGGAAAGCGAAGGCTTCGCTTACGGCCAAAGGCTTATCAATCAGTATGGGGGATGCTCCTAGCGATCAACAGCATGCAATTATGTATGAGCAAGTAGTGATGTGATTTTCGCTCTATAGTATCGTACACACATCTAACTAATAGTAATAGTAATCTATCTAACAGTAATCCAACTAATAGTAATAGTGAACATGAAGTAAACACCACAGGCCATCTATACCAATGTTCTATATCGCTCAAACCCACAAAAACAGCACGTTTAAGGTAATGCGGGATCCAAAAGTCTATAAACCCAACGAAAAAGCTCCGATATGCCCACACGCATGAGCCTCGCAATCTTCGACTTCGATTTGAGCGATTTAGAGGCTCGAGTGGGCCCGTCGTCATAAGGCAGAGGTGGAGAGGGTTCATGCGGCTCAGCATCCAGGTGGGCCTCGATTTGTGTGTAAAGATCCTTGATTTCACCGTCTGACGCCGGGACATCTATCGTGTCGGGCTCAAGATTCAGGTGGGCCTCGATTTGTGTAAACAGATCCTCGATTTCACCGTCTGACACCGGGACGTCAGTCACGTCGGGTTCTTGGTTCTCCTCCATCAGTAACTCATCAAGTTCGTCAATCGTGTAGAGGCTTGGCTTGAAACCCTCAGGTCTAGGGTACGGGTCTGATGGGTCGCAACCGATGTAGAAGGACTCATTGTATACGTTTGCCCGGATATCGTCTGGTACGTGAATCTCGACTGTGGGGGTCTTTTCTACCCCTTCTTCCCGGATATCGTCTGGTACGTGAATTTCAGAGGAGTGGACGGAGCTTGTATCTGAGAAGGTGGTGGCGTCGGTCACGAAGGTAGAGTGTCCGTCGTCGGATGCGTAGTCATTCGCATCCCACACGCCGTCTATAGATCCTGTAGAGTCCGACGAAAAGGAACCAGAGGGTGCGAGACTTCCATTTACGATGCATGGACCAAGTGTGTCTGGCTGACTAGGAGTGTCGTCCTCGGATGAGTATTCCGTGTTCGAGTAGAGCGATGAGAAATCAGACACGTCGACTGTGAGGGTCTCTTCTACCTCTTCTGCCCAGTCAAATGGCTCATCAGGCTTCAGGAGGTCATCAAGATGCTAGGATGGTGTCAGCATCTTGTCAGGATGGATGAGTGAAGGTGAGGGGTTTGGGGGATCGTTCTTACCTCCTGCAAAAGACGGTTTAGATCCTCCATGTTGATGACAACAGCAGACAGCAGCAAACTATATACAAAAGTCGTTAGATCAAGAAAGATCAAAGGGTGATGGCTGGGTCACACCAGAGCTCTGACAGACTCACCAGAAAGTGTCACAGAGTGTTCAAGATCGAGATCAAGACTACTCAAACAGAATGAGAATGTTCAAGGGATTATATCTGGGTGAATGTGTGAAGCATGGGTCGTAGTGGAGAATGTTGTTGAGTAGCTGGTAGTGGGAGGATCAAAGACGCTGGGAAGGTTGAGGTGGGCAGTTCCATCACGACGTCGACGCAATCCTTTGTTGGGTGCTTTGTCACAAGCCCGGCCCAGCCAGGAAACAAAGAAGACAATGACATCAACAAAGTGCATTATATGAGACAACGATATTCGCCTCTGCAGATACAGTGGGTCCTGATCTTGTCTTTCTGAGGTTTCTTGCTTGTCTTTCAGCAAGTCACACCCTGTCCATGTGGCTTCCCATGATGATCTATACCAGGTAGTGCTTTGAAGGCTACAAGGTATCTCTATTGATCCCAGATCCCTGATGTACCTATCACTCAATCTACCTAGTACTCTGAAAAATATAAAACATAGGTTCTCTGTTCTATAGTTTTGTAACTTGTTTAAGACAACTTGGGAGAGAAATCGACCTGAGATGACTATCTCTGCCTCAGCGCCCAAGACAGGATCTTTCACTCATGATCCTATTCAGACTGGCCCCAGTCCAACAGTCCAAAGTCAAATATCCCAATATATTGAAGTCGTACCTACGGTGAGTCTCGATCCAGTACAGGAGTTGCATGTGGCAGTCTATGTATGCTGTGGGCGACATAGAACCGATCCAGTGATAACTTCAGCCCTTTGCAATCAGCACCCTAAGAGACAATATCTTATAGAGACATCATCTATAATATCTAGTATAAGCCTACCTACATCTCACCTCAGAACTATGTACGTCCCACTTCGGATAAAAGTCCGATCGGCCAAACCTTCAACCGGGGTTCGCCCCGCCCCCCGATGCCGAATCACGAAATCGGCTCTTCCCCGCACACCCGCCTTATCACCGCTCATATAAGTCCGGTTGCCCTCCACTGGCATCATCCTTCCGATACCCTTTACATTCCTCCCTCCAAAGGATCCCCAGACAACAGGGACTGTATGAAGCATTTCCAAGCGTACCGGAGCTCCATTGCATTCCTACGGCGTCTCACCTCCCCGTCCCCGGCATCCCCCTCCACACTCTTGCGCGCAACCCCCTTCACCCCCCTCATTCAACCCACCACTCTGCACCGCACAATGGCATCCGCCATGGCCAAGCGCCTCGAGGGCAAGACCATTGTCATCACCGGCGCCTCGTCGGGTATCGGCCGGAGCACGGCGAAGGAGTTTGCCCGTACGGCGCCCAACAATCTCAAGCTCATCCTCACGGCCCGCCGGCTGGACTCGTTGAACCAGCTCGCGCAGGAAATCAAGGAGGAGGTCGGCGACGGCGTCAAGACGTTGCCCGTGCAGCTGGACGTGAGCAACCCCGCCGAGGTCCAGAAGTTTGTACCCTCGCTGCCGGCGGAGTTCCGCGACATTGATGTGCTGGTGAACAATGCGTGAGTCATAGCCATTCGGACGGGCGGAGACGAAGAGGATGCATGCTAACGTGCGTTGGGGCAGCGGCCTGGTCCGTGGCGTCGCCAAGGCCCCCGAGATCGATCCCGAGGATATCAACGTCATGTTCGCGACGAACGTCAACGGCCTGATCGGCATGACGCAGGCAATCCTCCCCATCTTCAAGCAGAGACCTGACGGCGGACGCGGCGACATCATCAACATTGGCAGCATTGCCGGCCGCGAGGCGTACCCCGGCGGCAGCATCTACTGCGCGACCAAGGCCGCCGTCAAGTCGTTCACGGACGCCCTGCGGAAGGAGCTGATCGCCACGAGAATCCGCATCATCGAGATTGATCCCGGTCAGGTCGAGACGGAGTTCTCGGTTGTGCGCTTCTACGGGGACAAGGCGAAGGCGGATGCTGTCTATGCGTGGGTATTTCTTCGTTGTAATGGGGACGATGGTGCTGACGGAGATGTAGGAACTGCGAGCCGCTCACCCCCGACGACATTGCTGAAGTCATCGTCTTTGCGGCGGGTCGCCGAGAGAACGTGGTGATTGCCGATACCCTGATTTTCCCCAGCCACCAGGTGAGTGTGACAGCACGTGTCTGCAGCCATTTCAGCCACCGGGTCCTTGGCGGGATACGAAGACTAACCCTGGATAGGCCTCGCCTACGGCGGTACACAAGAAGGCTTAGATAAGGGACATGCACGGAGGATGGTAGACGTAGAAAGAATCGGATATAGTATAGAAGCAACGTTGAATGACAAGCAATCATAAACCACGCCCATAATACATCGGACTATTGCCATCGAGGTATGCAACTACCAACGCAGGCGGCCATGGTAAACACAGACAACTGGCCTGCAGTCTACGTGTCCGAGCGTCAACGGAATAGATGACCGGCGCAAACAACAAAGCTGTCTACAACGTAGGCTTGCGGATGTACACCGAGCCCGATATCCGCGATATCCCAGGTCTGGGCCGCGACGGGCTTATACGCACCCCCCCAAAAAAAAAGGGGAAATGAAGTCAGACTCCACCCAAAGCCACGGTGGCTGTCCCGACCAAGGGCCATGGGCCAGGTGAACCCTGTGATAGGGCCAGCCCGACGTGACAAGATTCGAGGTTCCTCCCACCGCCCCTAGGATGGACGCGCATCCCGCTCGCCAGTCAGCGAGGGCGAAATAAAGTGATTGTTACTACTGGATGTTGCATTGCGTCCCGTCTGGCCAGAATCCCATCACGCACTGTGACTACTAGCGATAGCACGCGTCTCTTGCCTGGATTTGGAACAGATCTCAGGACGGACCTCACTTTTGAGCCAGAGTTGAATCAACGTGAAACACGACCATGATGTCATTTGGGATAGAATTCGAATACGAGGTTGATTAGAGTGTGTCAGAAACGGACGTCATTTATGAGGTGGGATAAAGCATGCTTTGCATGACTGAAGAAGATACGGATACGGAGGACGATCTTCGAGAAGCATCGCCCCTGCAGGTTTCATCCAGGAGCAAAAGGAAGGGAAAAAAAGGGAAAAAGGGCGGTAGAGACACGAGGTCCGCCGCTAACACCACGCACTAGTCCGTGCCAAGCGTCTAAGCTCCTGCGCTATCCCCCAAACAAACGATCGGCCCTGCGACTCATTCCCAGCAGGGACGCAGCCTAGGCTACAGAGGGACACAGTTTGGACTGGTAAGGTGGATGTCTGACCGACGGCCGATGGCAGACGGCAGACGGCACAACCGGGTGGATAGGTCATGGCGACCGACTACCGCCGTACATATATAGAAAGCTACGCTTGGAGCAGGATTTGACACCTCCGGATGCTTCTCCTTGACGTTTAACGTGCGCGCGCAGACCCTCCCTCACCAAACCTCCCCCTCTACTCGCGTTCGCGACATGGAGATGGTTTCCGGGATCGGCGCTGTGCCTCGACCATCATGCTTTCCGGATCCCCGTCTGACAGGGAATGCTCGGGGACAAGCGACGACTGCGGTTCCTCAGGGAGTCCCGTCTCCTGTGAGTCAAGGGCGAACGGAAGACCTTCGGCGTCTCTCGACGAAGAAGGATCAGCCCGGCGGTGCAGGAGTTTGGTCGACCGGACGGCCGACGCTGCTGCGATGATGCAAGAGGCCGCAACAATGTCGGGGGCCATTTCTGCAGGATAGATCGAACCCCAGCGGAGATGCAAGTTCGCAGAAGGTGTTTGCCATCCATTGATGTGGAGAAGGGCCTCGAACAATGACGTCGAGGGAGACCAGGATGTCGAATACCGCGGATGGCTTGCTCCTGCAGAGCGCTTGCACAGAGCCTCCCCAGCATTTTTTTTATTCAGTTTATACGGTAGTATTTCGGATATGTCACGACATCGGATTACTCCGTTGGGCATAGGGGATCAGACCACAGACCATCCGTATCACAGTTGCAAAGTGGAGGCGTGGGGAGGCCCCCATCTGGGTCCTCGATCACGGTGGATTAGTTAGTCCGCTAGCCCTAAAGCGCAGAATGCTCAAAATTCAGGCGGACCGTCCGCTGCCAGGGCATGACCGTGGGAGGGAATGAATGATGTCAGGGCGAGGACAGACAGATGGGACAAGCTGTCATGGGCGGTACCCTAAGGCTGAGAATGCTTCTGGAAGCAGGACGCGCAACAGTCGCGGACGTCCGTGATGGGAGAGGGGTGTTTCTCCGTCTCCGTCTGGTGTCTTACCACGGAGAGCGACCCTGTCCTATACGATTTTTCCCTGGACATGGTCCCAAGGCAGCGCCGACAGAGTTCAACTTACACTGTGATGTATCTTGGTCTTGATGGGATCGCATGCCGTGCCATATTGGGCGGGGAGATCAAAAGGGACCGACTGACTGACTGGAAGGTTGTCGGATCCCCGTCCGGAGGATGTGATTCGGATCGAGGTTAGGTTCGATTCCCTGCATGGGAGGTCCAGCACCCTTTGCAGAGTTAGAGTGATTAAATCCACCCGCAGGTGGCCGTGATTGGCGATGGGACATGCAACGGTTTGGTGGGTGGTTTGCGGTGTTGCGTATTGGAGATCCAGGGGGAGCTGGTGGACACTGGGAAAAATGGGCTGGACGTGGAGCCCGAGGGGGTTGGGGAAGGGAATCAGAATAAAGCACTAACGAAAATAATCATGATGAAGATAGTAGAGTGAGTAGTAGTAGTAAAGGGATGAAAGGTAAGCTCAGTTCATTTATTCGTTATTATTCCCCTTTCCCGAGATGAAGCTGTCGGAGGGTTAATACCACGCACCGGGCCTGGAGATGGATTGGCAACCCAACCATTGTTGGATGATTGATTAATTGATTGATTCAGATTGAAGGATGAACCAGAGACGTGGTCACTGCCTTATATCATAAATAATAAATAATCAATTATCTAAAACATCAAAGTAAATAAATAATATCCAAATCCAAAGAAAAGATCCAGTCTCCCCACTTTCTCCGACCTCCTCGTTGCTCTAAACTCTCCTGAATCATCAATTTCCCCCTTCTCTTTCCCCTCGACCATCCCTCTTCCTCTTCCTCTTCCTCCCTTCTCTTTTCTTCTCTTCTCTCTCCATCACAATCCCAATTTTCTGGATCTCCGGACCGTCTCCACCCACTCCAACCGGGAAATCGTGGTCCAACAAAACAAACATCCGGCGCTGTCAATCCTAATCCCGCCGGCGAAAGTTCCACGAACCCCCTGATCCTCCCACATCCCTCGCCCGCTGCTTTAAGCTTGGCCTAGGTCGCTAGACCCGCCGTGACTGTGGACTACCGACCCTGAAAGCCTCTCTGTTTTTTTTTTTTGCGCAATCCCTCCCGACAACCTGGGCCCCGACTTCTTGTCCCTACTCTATCAACCAAAAAAGAAATTTTGTGCTGCTGTTGGGATAGCTTCCATCTCCCTCCCGAACCCCCTTCCTTTCTCTCTCTCCCACTCATCTTTCCCCGTCAGATCCCGCCGTCATGGCTTCCAAGGTACGTCCCCCCTGAGTCGCTATCTTCGTTTCGTTTTCTGGTCGACCTCCTCGGTCAACTCAATCGTTTCCTGTAGGATGATCGAAGGCTCATGATTTCTTCCAACAGTTCCTGAGAGAATACAAACTGGTGGTAGTTGGTGGTGGTGGCGTCGGAAAGTCCTGCTTGACCATCCAATTGATTCAGAGCCATTTCGTCGATGAATATGATCCAACAATTGAAGGTGCGCGACCTCGTGGTTGGGACGGATTTTTGGCCCCCTCTCCCCCTGAACAGGGCCGCGGAAGCACTCAGAAACTTATATCTATCTCTCTGAACAGACTCCTACCGCAAGCAGTGCGTCATCGACGATGAAGTCGCGTTGCTGGATGTCCTCGATACGGCCGGCCAGGAGGAATACTCCGCAATGCGGGAACAATACATGCGCACCGGCGAGGGCTTTCTACTCGTCTACTCGATAACGTCGCGTCAGTCCTTTGAAGAAATCATGACCTTCCAACAACAGATCCTCCGCGTCAAGGATAAGGACTACTTCCCCATCATCGTCGTGGGTAACAAGTGTGATCTGGAAAAGGAGCGGGTGGTTACCGAGCAGGGTCAGTGGTCCATTTTTCGTTCCCTATCACCAACCCAACCCCCCCCGAATAGCTACTAACCCCTTGCAGAGGGCGAAGCGCTCGCCCGTCAGTTTGGCTGCAAATTCATCGAGACCTCGGCCAAGTCCCGCATCAACGTCGAAAACGCCTTCTACGACCTTGTCCGCGAGATTCGCCGCTACAACAAGGAAATGTCCTCCTACCCCTCCGGCTCCGGGGCATTCGGCTCCCGCGCCCCCGAAGGCAAGATGGATGTCAGCGAACCCGGCGACAACGCCGGCTGCTGCGGCAAGTGTATTGTGATGTAATTTGATGGGAGGGAACGGCCACACGCCCCCGGTCGATCGATACCAGACGGGACGCCACGCCCGGCTCCCACCACACGCACAGAAAGAAGAAAACAGAAAAAGATGTATATCCGACTTGGAAGACAGGACCCACGGCCGCCGGCACCCAGCTGGAAGGTGGCCGATCGATGCGTTTTGGATTGTGACTTTTATACCACCACCCCATACGAGACTCGCGCCCCCATGATGTCTGTCTGTCTGTCTGTTCTTATCCCCACACCGTCATCGTCTCCATGACTGTTCGATTCCCCCTTTGTTCCTCTGTTTTGTTTGGTTTATTAAAGTCTGTTCCGGATGACCTTGGAGGCGGAACGAGCACTGGCCTGTCAATAGATCTGTCCGGTTATATAGGTACATGCTATTGTCTGGTCTGGATTTCTTTTTCCTTGCTCTTCTTGTTGGTCTACTTATCATTGCTAGATTGCTAGATTGACCTTCAACGTACATGGACATTGACTCTTAAGTGCTTCATGTTCAGATGGACCCATGAGTTTAGGCTGTTCAGGTCCGTGTATCGTCTGTATCGCGCATTGCACATATCAGCATGCACCAAAATGAATGTACAGCATAAGAAGGAAAAGGCGTGAGCCATCTACTCCTCATCAGGAGGATCCAGCTCATCCTCCTGCGCCACCCGCTTCCCCTGGACATTCTCCTCAACCTCCGCCACCAGCGCATCCATCGCCTCCTGATCCGTCCCGACGAGCGTCACTGTATTGCGCTTCTTCCCCCAGCGCGGATAACTCCCGACCTTGATCCCCTTGGGGTTCGCACGGGTCGCCAGATCGGTCAGATACGGCGCCACCGCACTCTCCGGCAACGGCGTGCTAAACAGGTACCGGTAGATGCCCTTGCCCTCAGGGTTCGTCAGCCGCGGCAGCAGCGCCGGCTTGAGGCTCTCGAGCAGTCGCTCAAACAGCCGCGGCACGCCGGGCAGGATGTGCACGTTGCCGTTGACCACGGCGATGGGCACCCACATGTCGTCGGCGACGAAAATGGCCTGCTGCTCCGCGGGGAGATTGGGGTCGTACGGCAGCTCGACCATGCGCAGCTTAGCTGTGAGCCCCGGCGATGGCGTGTCCCAGTCAAACTTGGGTTGCATGGGGTGCGGCTTGGAAAGCTTTTTCATGCGCTCGAAGGCGGGTTGGTGCAGTTGCAGTTTTAGGCCGAAGGCTTTGGCGATGGATTCGTAGGTGATGTCGTCGTGGCTGGAATATGGATCTGTTAGTTTTGGCGCTGGGATGGGAGGGAAGGGAAGGGCAGGGGAGACAGACGTGGGCCCGATGCCGCCGCTGGTCACGACGAAATCGTAGTTGTTGCTCATGCGCCGGACCGCCTCGATGATCTCGCTTTCGTCGTCGGCGATCACTTCCACACGTTTGAGCTGGATGCCCAGGGAGAAGCAGAATTTGGCGAAGAAGGCGGAATTAGTGTCGATTGTCTGGGCCGAACGATTAGTTGGGTCAAGCATAGGGAAATCGTAAGACGATGAATTAATATGGAGCAGATGATATCAATGTATCGATGTGCAGGAATGTACCTTTCCGCCGAGCACCTCATCCCCAATGATCAGACACGCCGCCGTGTGTATCGTCTTCCGACTGTTTTCCACCGCGGATGATGTCATCTTGGGCGGTGCGGCACGAGAGGAAGGAGACAAAGGAGGGGAGAGGGAAGACGCAGCGGCGATGGGGCTGATTGACGGACGGGCGAGGTGGCGAGTGAGCTGGGTGAGACGAGAGAACATGGGGAGGTAGGAATATGAAGGAGGGGAGGGAAGGTGAGAAGATTAAGGGCGACGGCGGAGGAAGATGGAGTGCGGGCGGAAGAATGATCTCCAGGTGCGGCGTGACTTGGTGGGGAACTCGTCGGTGGCCGCATTTCTTCTCGTGCCTCGACTTCCCTCCCGCAACACCCTGACGAAGGCTCGGTTTGGTCTCTGGATTCGTATTTGGGGTCTTTGCCAGCTCTTTTCGGTCGTTTCAACTCTCTGTCCGTTGGTGTCGTCCCCGCACATCCACCATGGTGAGCCTGCCCCGCGCCCCTTGATGACAGCACCGCACATGCTGAGTCGGTACAGTCCGAGTCCAGGTTGTACAGCTTCTCTCCGGAGACGAAGGAGAAGCTGCGCAAGTTCCGTCTGGGGACATCGCGGGCAAAAGACCCCCAGGCCATCATCTGTAGGACCCATCTTTCCGCGTCGACGCACCGCCGCGCTCTCCCCCGCTACCATGACGCACAAAGTTGACCGCTGCGATAGACATCATTGACAAGGAGACCCAAGAGATCCGACCCGAAGATGGCGAAGTCTACACAAAGATGGAGGATCTCGCCGATGAGCTGCCCGAATCGTCTCCCCGGTTTATCCTCCTGAGCTACCCCTTGACCCTGGTACGATTGCACTGGCCTATGCCATCTGGCGGAAGCACAAACTCATTCTTGTTCTGGACAGGCTTCTGGACGTCTCACGGTGCCGTACGTCCTGCTCTACTACCTCCCTGAGAACTGCAACCCGTCCATGCGGATGCAATATGCAGGTGCGGTGGAGTTGATGCGCAACAACGCTGAGGTACAGCGCGTGATTGAGGTTCATGAGGAGGATGATATTCTTTCTATTGAGAAGAGGCTGCAGGGCGAGGATTAGCGGGTATGTGTTTTGTTATAATGTTATGACAGGTGATATATGGACTGGCGTTCTTTGATTAGATTCGTTGAATGACAGTGTTGGTTTATTATGCGCGTTAGTTATGGTCATGGGTACCTACCAGGTAGGTATATCGGTATATCGGCATGTCGCATGTGCTGCTTCAATTCCTGGTTAGTTGCACTCCAGGTCGGATAGCTGGGATAGAGCGTTTATCCTCCCGCCGCTTGTTCTGTACAGAATATATAAGCTGTGTTTGGCAGCAATCCTTTGTCTTCTATCATTGTCATGGAAACGTGCACCTCCAGCATTAGAGGACATGTTATATATATATCATTCAAAGCCGCAGATGATGTGCAACGCAAGGGATATAACGCTCAAAGGCAACTCATGCGCACGATATCCACACAAGGCACTATTGCAAAGTTCGACTAATCTGATATATACTATCTTGCAACTGGATACCAGCTGTTCGTGGTGGTAATAGTAGAAAAGTGAATTTGAGATATCCCGTCTTAACGGGGAGATGTATGTACAACGAAGATATATATCCAGCATTGGCGCAAGTTAAATGGCCGGGAACAACTGGTCATGTGACCAAGCGTACCCCACCTAGTCGGCCTACCTACCTAACGTGCCCATAAGACATAGCTACTACGGACATCAACAACTCACTCTTCAACAAGCCCTTGATACGATGAGACTCATACTCCATGAATCAGTCGAAGCCAAGACGCACGAACAGGATCAACACGATAGACCTGCAGAACTACTAGCATCGTCGGCCATCACCCCTGTCTGGTTTGGACATTGCAGAACAATTACTAGTGCCATACGAGGCCCCGCAGTGGAGCATCAGGAGGTGCCATATGGCGACTCGGTTAGGCCAAGAACACCTCCAGACGAGCGACCAGCATGTCCAGTCCCGGCGACTCGGAGGACGCCTGTGATTGGGGCCCACTGGACATCCCACAGATCTGACGGTTCAAATCCCTAGTGTCCACGATACCGCTGATGATAGGCAGACGGACCCAGTGACCTGGGCCCCTCGGCCAGGCACTGACCACCACGACTGCCTGGGAACTCCACCAGTGGAGATGATGACAAGAACACGTCGCGAGATGGTCCGGTTCACTACGGAGTACTTTTGGCGGTTGGGAGATGCATAATCTTAGTCTGCACGGAGTACGGAGGACCTGTGGTGCCGTGGAAGCACGCCAGAATCGCATCCATCACCACTAACTACTTCCGCCACCTGGATCAGACACCCGTCGAATGACGCCTGAACCCCCCGGTCAGGCCACGGGTGGAGAACCACCACCTCTTTACCCGAGAAGTAGGATTCCTCCGAGACTCTGGCGTCAATCTGCATGGGACGGCAGGAACCATGTAACTTCAGGCCCTCCATGAGGCTTCTCCTCCCTCCCTCCATGGTAACGGCAACCGTCCCCCGTGGCGATGGAGACACCGGATACCCGGCGTGCATGAGGCCGTTACACTTGCGTTGCGTGGTGGTGACTGGCGTGCAGCATGCACGGACGAAAGGGGCAACTCGCGTAGCCACACCCTGGTCGCGTTCGGCGCGAGTGACCGGAGCAGGTGTCTTGACGGGAGGGGTTACGCATTTGTACGGGGCGAAGCATCTGGACAAGCAACTAGAAAGCAAACCGGTCCGCGCCATGATGCCGTCATGAGGAACGGTGGATCAAACTGGGAAGAAAAAGAAAGGAAGGAGAAGGATCACACTATATGATTGTATGCTCAGCTGCATAGGGAGATGAGTTATGTTCTACGGGACTAGCACGATGGATCCGAGCCGATCGGTCAGCGCTGCAGAGGAGTTCGAGGCGAGAATATTGCTTTTTCTGGCTGCCCCTGGTAGACCCCCCTGTCCGACTCCCCTGTCGTTGGCTTGCAGAAGAGATGCAAGTGAATACCGTTCCGGATGATTCTTTGTTCTGAAGGCAAGGAGCAGGCGGGGATCTACCGTTCGCAGTCCATGTGGTCTTGATTGCTAGGGTTTTGACCTGATGAAGTTGAGGATTTGCTGGCAGGACAAGATTCTATTTCAGACAATATATTGTTGGATATACTTCCGAGTACAAAGTATAGTACAGTACGGAGTATGGAGTACGAAGAAAGGAGAAGGAGATCTCTGACCTCGATCTCATACCCGAACCAGTATGTATGCGACTCCACTGACGACCTGGAATGGACTGATACGATGGCCGATCTTTTTATAGCCCCATTGGCATGTTGGCCGGTGGAGGAGGAGAGGTGGACGGGGCACGCCGGCCGAGTCATGTTCCTCCTGAATGGCGGCGTTTAGGGGGTGGTGCCAGCGCTGGAAGTAGTCATGCTAGTCTCGATAGGGTGTGCCCATCCATGGGTCGCTTCCGTTGTCGGGATCCATGGATGCGAGATGACGAGATACGGAGTAGATGATATCTGCGCACTTAATTCTTGTACGCATAAATGGAAGAGAATGTAGGTACTATACTGATGTAGAGTAAACGCTGTCGGGGTTTGCTCTTAGTTATCTCCAGTGGCAGGACTGTGTACAGAGCACGGAGGACGGTATGTGAGGATGCCGAGTGGCTAACTGCGTCCGGGATAGCGGAAGCGGCGCTAAACGTTAGGGAGTGGAGCGGGACCATTTGGGGCACCAATCAAGGGGGGGAGGGCCCCGGAGCGAATTCCTTTGGAAGTTACTTTGGTGACTGGCGGGGGGTGACTAGGGGAGAGTTAGGGTGGCATCTCCTTCCACATGGAGTATGAGCCGGCTTCACGTAGGAGTCAGGCAGTCTTCTGTGCAGACTGACAGTAAAACAAAAATAAAATCAAATAAAGTAATTATAACTCTTCTATTATTTAGTTTATTTTATCTATTTATTATTCTGATTATGAAGAAATTAAATAATAAATAGAAGAGAAGAGAAGAAAATAAAATAAAATTCTCCCCTCTCGCTCGGCCCCAGAAAGTTTAATCGGCTTGTATTTATCGTTCGGCTTCTGCCCTTTCATCCACCCGCGTCCTCTGTTCCCTCTTTCTCTTTTTTCTTCTCCGTGGTCTCTCCCACTTCATCACCATCCTCCATCGTCACCGTCATCCTCCAACATCACTCCCTCGAGGATTCTCCCGGTCTGAATCTTCTCCCGACCGACCACCTCTGTGGATTGTCGCCTGTCCAGCTGGTCTCTGGATCTGACCGCCTGTCAGCCAATCAATCTGGTGCAGACCCTGCACCGCGGGTTTTCCAGCTCACCGTCTCGCTGGGTCGCTCTCCCAGCCTGCTGGTTCCGTGTCACCGACTCGACTATACGCTGCTTGGGTTTCCCGTCCGTCGTCTGGCGCCTTCGCTCCTCGTCGACCTTATCTCCCCATCCCTGGTCCTGGTTTCGCCGACCGTTGGAATTCAGCACAACACCACGTTCCAGATAGCATGAATCGAGAAAACTAAATCGGCCTTCGATCGACATACGACACGACTATTATTACTTTCCACCCACACTATCCTCACGATATATCCTTATCATCATTATTAACGTCCCCGATCGATGTCTTCTCTCTAACGCAACCACCCCGCTGTTTCGAGCTAAATTCCGACCGCGAAGATGTCGGCTCAACAGGATCCCACCCAGCCGGGTGACGACAACGGTCTGTCCAAGTACATCAAACGCATGCGCACCGTCTTGAAGCGAAGCTCGACCTCCAAGTCCGCGCCGCCCACCAGCGTGCAGGAGACGCCCGCCGCGTCCCAATCCAGGACGCCCACGATGTATGTGCCCCGACCTTCCCTTTTCCGACCGCCTGCAGTCTCGCCCCATACTAACTTGCATGCAGCCCCAAACCCTCCACGACCGCCCCCGTGCCCGCAAAGAAGCCAGTGCGCAAGCCGGCCCCCGAGCCCACCGTGTTGACCCATTGGAGCGCCATCCAGGAGGAACGCGCCCGCGCCTTGTTTGCCAAATATGGAATGACCCTGGAGCCGGGCGAGTGGAAGTCGTCGAGCGACATGACCGTCAAGCGCGTCACCAAGCCCATCCGCATGCGTGTCCGCCGCACCTGCCACCGCTGCCAGACCACCTTCGGCCCTAACAAGGTCTGCGTCAACTGCCAGCACGCCCGTTGCAAGAAGTGTCCTCGTCATCCGCCGGCCAAGACCCAGGACCACACCGAGACCGCCCTCCATACGCTGGTGGCCAAGGGCAAGACGCCCGCCGTGCCCACGAAGATCCGGGAGCCGCCCTTGACCATTCCCTCGCGCACGGGCGGCCAGGACCTCATTCGCAAGCCCATTCGTCAACGTGTCCGACGCACCTGTCATCAATGCCAGACGACTTTTGCTGCGGGAGCGACCGAGTGCGCCAGCTGCCATCATATTCGCTGCAAGATCTGTCCTCGAGACCCGTACGTCACCCGACCGGTCCATTGGTCCCATCATACTGACCCGTTTCAGACCCAAGTTACACAAGTACCCCGACGGCTATCCTGGGGACGCGGATCCCCCGAAGGAGCTCCCTGCACGGACCTTCAAGAAACCCCGACAGCGGGTGCGGTACTATTGTCACAAATGCTCCACCATGTACATGGCCGGGGTGAAGATATGCGGGACCTGCGGCCAAGAGAGAGGACCGGAAACTATACGAGACCCGTACGTGTGTCCACTGGTTTACTGGCGGACGATGACTGACGAATCCCAGACCCAAAAAGCGGAAACCGGAAGCGGATCCGGAGATTGTCAAGCGGGTAGAGGAGCGATTGAACGGCCTCAAGCTGAGTGCCGGTTAGTTTCTGGAATGTGGATGTTTTGTGCTATTGCCCTGCAGTTGTTTTGCATCATCATTGGCGTGTTTGATTCCCCTCTCGACAGCAAGATTGCATACACATTCTTTAGCGTTGTCCCCCCCTACTCTACCGATGACAGGATGAAGTCGACAGATGGACTCCTGGGTGAGCTCTCGTTTTGAATACTACGTTTGTCCCTGGCTGGCCTAGCGTCAGCCCCGAGGGCAATATTGTGTGACTCTAATTGAGATACCTATCCGTGTAACTGGAGTTGAGTCTTGTATACGACGAACGACTCGCACACGATCGATTACGACGCCTAGACTCTGACAGTCTCCAAGATGGCGATATGACCGTCCAACCCACCGAACGAGAGAGGGGCTGGTCTGGAATCGTGCTCGGGGCTACGTGCCACCAGATAGTGCCCGATAGTGTAAGACATGGACGGGGAGTAGGCCCCGATGTAGTAGTTACTCCATGCGGGTGTGGATAATCGTTAAACGTCAATACATTAGTGCCTGTTCCAGACTATTATTTCCGTACTCCCTGATAGGACCACGATTAATTACGGGGTAGACTATTTTAGATCCCCAGCGATGATCTTGCATACATGTAAATCCTCACATCGTCTAATAGAATTAACGAAGGAATGTAGCAAATACCGACCAAACCCCGGCGCTCCTTCAGAGACCAACACGGCAAGCGACAGATTCGAATCCAGACGGGCCATCCACCCGTCCACTTTCGAATCCTCCTGACAGACGGGTTCCAGACTGACGGGTCGGCGACCCCCGGAGCCGAGACAACGCAGACGCAGACGGGGTCTGGTCTGCCCGTTCGTCCCTAGTCCGGGATCTGGGTTGGCTTTGGACAGGTAGCGCGCAGCACAGTGCATCGCAGCGCACGGTCGCAAGGCAAACGGGTGGCTGACCCGGCAGAGAGGTTGACACGGACGTTGACGTGCCAGACGCATTGGACGGGACAGTCCCGTCGGATGTATCATGTCCGTTACGCGGACGGGTCCCTCTTAGCTGTCCGGTCGACTGGGCCCCGTACCTGTGCAGATAGACCCATCTGGCATGGTAACTATCCAGAGGTAGAAAGAGAAGGAGAAGCCTTGCAACGGCCGGCTGTGACTGGTCTCTGTGGCGGGCGGAACACCGGCAGAGCACGGAGTACGGATTACTATATTAAAGTCCGCGCAGGGCTGCTTTAGTCTCCTGCCTGTTTGGGTAAGCTCCGATGCTGGAGCGGCGATCGTGTGATGCCCTACATATTATTATGTAGTTATGTATTATTATTGAAGACGGAAGAGTGGAATGTAGGGAGGGAGTGGGAGTCGCTGTCATGCTGTTAAGGTTCAACGGTGCCCAGGGGTGGATATGTACAGTGTACATACCCCGTGCGTCTTGGGTCCCTTTCTGGCTTGTTGCAGATGTTTGAATCATGCAATCGGGGTCTAACGGTTCTGGGGGCAGGGGACGGAGTAAGGATGTAGTGCGATCGGTTGGTGGGATCGGCGGTGCGTTATTGTGATAGTGCAGTCGTAATATGATTCAGGCTGAACCCTGTCGCGATCAGAGGATAGGTAGGATGGGATAAGAGTCTGACATCATGCCACCTACGGAGTCGACATTCCATGCTTCAAGAATGAATCGCATGCCCGGCCCACTCGGAGTATTTGTGACAACCCTTGATAGGGTCAAATCCCGTCATTCTAGCCACGGAAATAAAAGGATGATCCGCGGCGATTGTTGCAGACGGTCCCAGTTCGGATATAGTCCGCGGGCTATTGTGGTCTATTGGGAATAGATTTCCGTGGTCCGCTGGTCTGCGGACGGTTCGGTCCGGTCCCGCTGGGATCCGATGGATTTGTAGGGTTCTATGAGACCGCAGTATGTTGCGAGATCAAAGTGGTCAATTCTTGTATCTAAACTTGATCGTTAATACAATCTGCCGACATACACGCCAAGCACAGCCATGTTCATGCCCAACTTCGTACTGACCCATACCAATCCCAAGATAGACCTCATTCGTAGTTGTCCGCGCATTCCAGATCACAGGTCTCTGACGCGCTTTCGAGAAGAGAAATGACTAGACACCAAAAGTCGCTTTCGCCCCGCAGCCCCCCTGCAACGCTGGCAACGAATGTAGAACGCATTGCTGGGCAAATAACCCATGTCTGCATATGCATCGCAGTCGCCAATGAACTCCGTCTCGTCCCAGGTAAGACAGTGTTCGCAGTATGCCGTTTCGCAATCGATGCATGGGTAAAGGAGTCCACCCGCTTGAGGGGCCGTCCTATCACACTGGCAGCAGTAGTGAGATGGACAGGTAAGCCCCAGTCCCAGGCGACTTTCTCTGCCCTTGGAGCCGAGACATTTCCAGTGAAAAGATCGCGGGCAGACGCCACACTCTGTCGTGTTGCGCTTACGACACACGAAGCAGTTCTGGTGGGGTTAGACGTGGCCTGGAACAAGTGGATGAACTTGGAACTCACATCTTCATGCACTAGTTTAGGAGTCTTGACGGTCTTTGCTGAATCAAAGGGAGGGCTCTTTGGTGATGTCAGAGCGTTGAATGCGATACTCTCCTTGGATACCTGGAACCCATCGATGGTCACAGTACGCTCTTTGCCTATTCTGCGATCTTCGCGCCGAAGGTCCGTTCGCACCTGTCTCTCAAACGTGGACAGGTATTTGCGTCGCTCATTCAGAATCTTGCCGTCGAAGATATTAGTTCGCACTCGCTCGGCAGTTTCAAGCCATGCATCTTCCTCCTCGGCTGAGAGAGAGGCGCCGGTATTCTGGCCATTTACTCTCTTGATGATGCAGGAATCGAAGTCGTTCAGTCCGTCGTGATAAGTCGCCATGTAGGACATGTTTGCTTCCAGGGCGAGGGCATCGGGCGAGTACATCATATCATGGAAACTTGCGATGCCAGTCGGACTGGGAGCACTGTCCTGCGAGCGCACCCTTTCCGTCACTCGATCAGCCATGTAAGCTTTTTTCTCCAAACGTCGGGCCATTTGCTCCTCGACTGTCCCTCGAGACTGGATACGAAATATTTCGACAGGCTTTGTCTGACCGATCCGATGCACGCGCGAACAGGCCTGTTTCATCTGCTGTGGATTCCAGTCTTCATCAAGGAAGATGATGGTCGAGGAGCAGGTGAGGTTCAGGCCTTCGCCACCCGCTCTGATGGAGATGAGGAAGACCAGGTATCTCTCATCATTGCGGAAGAGGTAAGTAGACAAATTGCGAACAGCGCTGGGGGTCTGTCCATCGAGCCTCACGTAGTGGAATGGATCAAAGCTTCCCTGGAGAACAGACAGCATGTCCTCACAAAGATTGAGAGCCCTTTCAAAGCCCGAAAAGATGATGACCTTCTTCCGATCACTCAAAAAGCGTTGAATAAGTTTGAACAGCACTCGGAATTTCCCTGACTGAGTGATGAGGTCAATGCCCACCTTATAGGGCCAAGGCATGACTCCGTCAAGAAGATATGGATGTATGGAACACTGGTGATGTTAGAGAGAACTGTTAGAATTGGAGCTGAACACACCTTTCGCAACTCCATCAATAGGTTCTGGGATATTTTAATTTTCCTCGGCGATGGGCAGTCGGGGGAAAGTGGGATGGCATCCCGATGTCCGGCCCAGTGAGTAATATCTTCCTGCCGACTTCCCATGTTGCCAAACTTGTCGAAATCAGATTGATGTAGACCGGTAAGAATCTTCAGATAGAGCGAGCGCTGCAGTGCGGAGAGAGGAACGGACAGTATAAACTCCACCTTGTTCGGGATTGATAGACCTAACGACGGAGAGTCCTTCTCCCGCCGCAGCATCACCAGCTTCAGGAACTCGGTGATGTCTTCAAAAAACAACCGGTCAAAGATACCGTCATTGAGCGAAAACGCATCCTCGAACATGGATCCGCTGGACTCGACGAACACTTCCGGATACAGCCAATGGAGGATAGACCACAGTTCTGTGAGGTTGTTCTGAATGGGGGTACTTTGGACAGTCGTTAGACATGATCTCACTCGGTAAGAGAGTAACTCACCCGGTAAGGACAAGCTTGTAGTGGGCACGAATCCTGGACAACCCCAATGCTCTCTTGGACTTGGCGTTTTTGATCCGGTGTCCCTCATCCAGCACGAGGTATCTCCAAACAAACACTCTTCTGAACCACCCCACATCGGAGAGAAGAGTCTCGTAAGATGTTAGCAGGATATCTGGCAGATTCAAGCAGCCTTTCCTTCTCTGGCCAGCAAGTTTCTTCTTCATCCCGTCACGCTCGGCTGCAGAGCCGTGGTATTTCATCACGCTCAGTTCCGGAGTCCACTTCGAGACCTCAGCCACCCAGGTCTCAAGGACGCTCAGGGGACAGACCACCAAGAAAGGTGCATATCTGTCATTGGGGCTGCCATCTGCTTCCTTGATCGACTGGAAGAGCGCAAGAGTCTGCAGAGTCTTGCCCAGACCCATCTCGTCTCCTAGGATTCCTCCGATGCCATTCTCGCGAAGATAGAGAAGGAAAGACAAACCCTCGAGTTGGTAGGGTTTCAAGACGGCGCGGAGACTGTATATAAAGTCAGCTTGCAGTATCTGCATGATCAGACACCACTTACCCTTCCGGCTGACGGTGGATGACACTGTTCGGTCGAATTCTCGCGTCACTGTCTTCTATGGACGTGACCAGTTTCCGAAAAGTAGATTCTTCTCTCAGGAGAGGGTACACATAGTCTCTCACGGCACTGAAGAAAGACAGTCGACGCTGTGCAATTGCTTCCTCCGCATCCTGGCATGTACCGGGAGTAGACTGTTCTTTCTCTCGTAGGGGAATTGTCAAGCGACGTTTTGTGGGAGTTACCGGCGGCGTACGAGGAAAGGCTCGATCTGTTATATAGTTAGTAGAGCACTGAAGCATACTATGGACCATGCCTTACCTGGACTGTAGGGTGACGAGAGCTCGGTATCCACTGGTGATGACGGAGAAGTCGACCGTGGGGTGCTCACGAGGGTGCTCAGTTCAGAGATATCGGATCCTGCCTCCCATAAGAAGGAGAGGGACGAGTCCCGAGACTCTCCTTCCTGAGTTGAGGTTCTTATCTGACTCATTTTGTAGACCATTGCAGGCTTGGGGATGAGAGGAGATGACCACAACACTGTAGAAGTGAGGAGGAGATGGATGGATGGAAGAGGGAGTCGACATCTTCAGGAGAATGTGTTCTAGACGTGATGAGGTTGAAACACCTGAAGCGTCACAGTGTGTTTCAATGATGGGAGGTGAATGAGTTGAAGATGATCAGTTGTGTGAGAGGTTGTTGTGTGTGGTGTATGAGAAATAGCATTCCGCGAAGAGGCCATCTTAGATAGTTTTCTGTTATAGGAGTAAATGCGCAAAGAGAAGATGGTGAGGGGGAGCAGATTCACGCATGAATAACCTTCAAATTTATAAGTGTGAGATGTCAGAGAAAGTGAGAGTAGCAAGTGATAAGCAATAAGAAAGATCATTTGTGAAGTTATACTGAGCTGTCAGGTGACATCTCTGTTCTGAAGAGTAAACAACAGAGTATTCAGGCAAAAGTGCATTCCATACTCTTGCAAGGACATACAAAATAAGAACTTTCGAGTCTGTACATCAGCCAGATATATCACCCCAAGACTACACCTTGATCCGGCGACTCAACATCTCCGTCCCTGCGGACTTCTCAAAATCAATGTCCTTCAAATTGCCTCTTCTTCCTAGAGCCCGCCGAATAATCCAATCCTTACTATTAATCGCCTCCTCCACATCGCCCTCCTGGAGTTCTGGAATACGGTCCGAACCCTCCAGCCGCCGAAGCAAAACATCATCTTCTGGACGAGCAAAGTACACAAGACTGTACCTGGTACTCTCCGCCTGCTCGCCTGGCGGTGGTGCAACGCGGTGGATATTAGACCGGAAGAGTCCATTCGTGAATTTGACCATCGCATCACCGAGGTTGATAATTGCATGCCCGGGGAGGGGTCGGACATAAACCCATTGCGCATCTTCTCCCGGAGGTAGGATCTGAAGACCACCCAAGCGGTTGAAGAGGACGGTGACGCTGCCAAAGTCGGTGTGCTCGCCCAACGCAGTGCGGCGGTCATCTGGAGGCTGCGGAGGAGCCTTGATGAACCGGACTTGGTCGCCGCTTTGGGCGTGAAGTCGATGGAGATTTGTGAGGGTTGCTTCGGGGAGGCCGAGCTGGTCGTTCAGTAGCGTCAGGATGAGAGTCACGATGGAGTGTGAGCTTCTGATGAAGGACTTCAAGGTTGGGCGGGTAGACTGAAGGACGTCCGGGGCTGGCAGCGGGGCGGTCACTCCGAGGACGTCGTCTTTGGAGACCTTGACTCATATAAGTACAATTTTCATGGTGAAATGACTTGATTGATTAGGGTGGATGGCAGACATTGTAAAATTCATTCCTATCTGGATTCCCCTGGCGATCCACTATCGCAGCCCCTTGGGATTTGTACCCGAAGTACGAGTTCTGACTACTAAAGTCGTATCTCTGTTTCTCGTCGAGATTGAGGGCGAACAGCTTTTCTCCCGTGGCGAACAGTCTGTCAGAATCAGCGAGGATGTTCGAACCTAGCTCGCAACCCTGCATATCTAGGTAGAAGAAGCCGATCTCCTCTGATGCTTGCATGAGTCGCTGTATCTCGCTGTCATCATTGGCTAACAGCTTGGCAAGCGACAGGCGGAGGAGTGGCGCCGTTGGGACATCGTGCGGAAAGGGAGGGAGATCAGGGAAATCCAGTGTTTCTGTCATTATGCCCATATCAGATCGAGCTCCGAATGTCTGCATGTTGTACGATAGGCAGCCTTTACATCTCTATATAGAAATGCGGGGAAACGAACAGACCGAGGTTGTCGTATGTCCCATCCCTCGCTCGGTTAAACCTAACCTATGATCAAGTGCCGATGAGAGGAGTTTCTATTACTCAATAAGGATGTTGTAATTGGAGTCGATTGAGTAAGCTGCACAATCTATTCATAGTCTCACTGATACAGCTGCTGCTATTTTGCTTGTATAAAAAATGAAATCATAGACATAATATGAACTGGATGGCGGATTAAATGATCAACCTAACTAGAACGAACAGGATGAGCCTGATCACTAGCGAGAGGGATATTCTGCCAAACCGGATTACGACTATATAGGGCCTCATCAGTGTGTTCACACATGGGCGGTTTTCCGTTGACGGCCATGACCTTGTGGGCATCGACGTCGTTTTCTCGGACACCCAGCACTCGTCCTTTCTACACGTCCCGAGCCTCAAGCTCGTGGTGGCGGGCGATATTGTGTACGGCGACTGCTTCCAGCATTGCGGCGAAGCCAATACGCCTGAGAGGAGAAGGCACTGGCTTCAGGCCCTGGATCAGATTGCGTCGCGCAAGCCGAACATCGTCATCCCCGGTCACAAACGAGTGTCGCAGGTTGACGGAGCGTACCTCATCGACCAGACTAGGGAATATCTCCTCGCATTTGAAGAAGAAGTAACGAGAGGGGAAGATTCTGATCAGGTCGAGAGGGCTATGAAAGAATGCTATCCACACAGATGGAATGACTTTATCCTGAGTTACAGCTGCAAGAGTTCTGTTGAATATAGGTTGAGTGCAAACGATTCCTCTATTTGATTGCGTGGACAGCAATTCTTGTCGGGCTAGGCGACCAGGTTAGGTCACCATCTTGTGCCTCCTCTTTTTCATGTATTCAAGCCATCGTAGAATGATAATCTGAGTTGGCTGAATTCAGCGTGACTTATAACTGAGGACCTAGTCATCGAATCCGTTCGAGGAGAGGGGACATCCAACCGACCTTCGAAGCACTGCAGACGGTGTGGAGTGTCTCACTACCTTACTGTAGATAGGAGATCTAACATTCGCAACTACTTGTCGGTTGCGAGGTACAAGGTAGCGATATCACAAAGGGAGAGATGAGAATTGCTCTTTACTATTGGGTCATAATAAGCCATGGCCTTGAATGCTGGAAAAGCAATGTTACAGAAAAATTGGCTACTGTATCCGATGTCCGGGAGGACGCAACGATAACTCAGCACAATCTAAGTCAGCTTAGAACTTAGTATGCACCATCATACGGACTGGCTTTGTTCTCATTTGCCCATTTCCGCTCGTCATCGCTCTTAAATGGAGGAGGGATCAAACCATTGATCCGCCAAAGCCTCCTCTCCGTTTCATCGACATGAAATTCCCAACCGTAACCCTTGTCCGCCAGGTGTGGTTTCAGGGCATTGTTGATCGCATCCGAGGTGCGCTTGTACATGCTGTCGTCGTTCTCCAGCCGGACCGCAATGTGGTCGATCATGATGCGAACAAACGGCCTCTCGGTTCTCGGTTCTCCACCGACCCAAACATCTTCGCTGGAGAGTCGGATAAAGTTGACGACCACATAGAAAGGTGGCAACCCGACATTGGTGTATATTTTGGTCACATCTTCCACCAAAGCTTGCTTAGACCCGACGTCCTCGAAAGTATTGGGAGTATGATAGATCAACCAGAGCGGCATGTCGGTGTCTTGGGCTATAGATCAAAGAGTGGGAATGAAAAAAACGCTGAGCAGGACGGATCGCCACAAAGCGCAACTGGCACACCTTAACTACGTGTGCGGAAGGGGTTTATACGAGCTTGTCCGAATGATTACTGAACATTCCGTACCTGCCGAATAGATTGGGTTAGCACAGGATGAGTTGTATCCGCTTCTCAGCGCTAAGAATGGGCTGGCTTACCGTTCGGGGCTTGATTCATACATCGTTCATTAGTTGCCCAAAAGCGCTTGAAATCACGATTACTCAACAAGCGGGCTTTTTCAGTCCCGGTTACCCGAGACCTGTAGGTTCATCAGAGCATGCTCCCCAGTAGTCGATGCACAGCCTCAGTCAGACTCACGGCTCATCTTTTCCTTATATATATTGATGTTGTAGATATTCGGAGGACTGTTAATAAGGCATCCAAGAAATGGGATCACGACCAGAGAAGGAAGGGAGGCCATACTGGACACAATGGCCTATAGAAATATAGAAAGCGGACTGTCCTTGATGGAAAAACGGTATCTAGATGTGAAAGACCAACATATATTACCGTTGGCTTGTTCCCGACAGTAGAATAAGTTAAAGTTCACTCCTCCGAGGCTCCTTCTGGCCATTAGATGTACGAGTAAGGCTTTCACCCATACGCTCTGTCTTCATGGCCACGGCAGCTAACTTGCCCTCTCCGACGACAAAATATCGTTCCCAACATATCGCTGATTGGTTCCGGCAAGAAGAAGGCGTTGTTTAACTTATACCTCTCAGCATGTACATAATGTAATCAACTCCAAACAGACACTAAGTCTTTCAAGTTCACGAGGTGGGTGCGGTGGGAGTACCTACTGGACATACTGGAAAGGATCTGATGATTACACTTCCGACCCTGGAACCTTCTCAGAAAGAAAAGCCGAGTGGAGAGGTTGACCAGTCAACCCAATGTTGAATACTCCTCTGTTTATTTAAAGGCAACTTGCACATGATAAGAGGCATGGAGATATAGTAGCACCCTGGACTTCAACATTGACCGAAGCGACGGTAATTCTGACCCTAGTACATAGCCCATCCCCCACTCGCTGCGATAACCTGTCCTGTAATCCATCTGCTCTCTTCTCTTGCGAGCCAAACAACCAACGGCGCAATGTCTTCCACGGTGCCTATCCTGTTCTGCATAGGAGTTTGATCCCGCTGCATCTCAATTGTCTCCCTGGGAATGTTATCCATGAGCTCCGTCTGCACAGGGCCAGGGCTGACGCAGTTAACCGTGTGTCCGGCATGCCCCAGCTCAGTCGCCCAGCACCTTGTCAAACCTTCCACTGCAGCCTTGGAAGAATTATAAACAGAAAGCTGCTTAAAACCGTGCCGGCCGCCAACAGAGCCGATGTTGATGATGCGCCCCGGTGCACGTAAATGTGGCATCACAGCTTGCATCATGAGCATTGGGCCGCGGACGTTGAGGTCGTACACGAAATTGAAATCGGCTACCGTGACATCCTGCATAGGCTTAACAAGTTCCACTCCCGCATTGTTGACGAGGATGTCGATGTGCTCGCCAAAGTGCTGAACGGTTTCCGCGACGATTCTGCTCGGAGACTGAGGGTCTCGCAGATCCGCCTTTATCGCGATTGCAGAGGACCCGTTACCGAGAGCAGCAATGGTTTGAATCAATGCCGTCAGGCGTGCCTCGCTTCTAGGGGAGCAATAGGTGACCGACACCTGTTCGACCACGTTAGTGCCGTTGGCTCCTTTGCGAGGACGTGACAACCCTCTTGCCTACCTTCACTCCATTTCGCGCGAGCTCGAGTGCAATCTGTTCACCGATGCCGCGGGAACCTCCGGTAACGATGGCTACTTTACCCTCCATGTGTGAAGAGTTCCCCGAAACCATTATCAGGATCGAGTGTGGAATTTGGCAGAGGTACGGTAAGCAGGGTTTATTGTGTTTCTGTGCAATGAATGTGGCTCTTGTTTTGATCGAACCGTGCATGAATCCAACCTTCGGCGGCCCGTCTTATATCTCATAGAGCCGATCCATAACCCCGATACCTCTGCTGTCTTCCGGGATGGCAGATGATGCAGGAGGCTTGAGTGCGGATACCTCTCTGGCCCTCTCGCAGCACAGCGCGTTGTTCCACCCTGTAGTGATTGGTGACTGGCTTCTGCAGAAGATTAGACTAGTATCGGAGGTCGTGGTCTTGTCCGAAGAATTTCGGCATCTTCTCATAGTTTCGGGAGGAACAAACGTCATTGTTGTTCCCCACCCCAACTAAAGATCGGACTTTTGATCCCTCGAGAGCTACAGCGCAAGTATGACAGGTCAGAGGAGGCGCAACCTACGGAGAAAACCGCCAGTCCTGGATCGAATGCATCGCAGCCTGTAGCCTATTGTGAGCCGATAGATCTGAAAACACCATACTGGATATGCAGGTAAACAAAATTTGAGTCTCCCACAGAAAATATTATAGAAGGACAAGGTCCAGATATACCTCCTGCTGCCCAACCAGAGGTATTAATTTTGCACCACTTCTCGATTTGCCAAGGATGCATTCCTAGCCAGCTCGGCATTCATACAAAATGAGAATCTCCATCTAGCGATTGTTCTCAAAGCCAGGACTGGGGAGCCGCCATTCTTTCATTAATGAATACGGAGTAGGTGGCAAGATTAAAACAAGATGATAACCAAATTCTTCTGAAATCAACCGTTGAACGGCTTCATTCCTGGGCCTGTACAATAAGCGCCTTCTCAAGACTTCTTCTCCGTCTCCTGCTTCTCCTCCGACGGCTCCTTGGATACTCCAACCAGCGTCAGCGGCGACATCCCGGATACTAGAGACCAGTCGCCTATCTGCTCATCGAAGAACTGAGCCCGGTCCAGTCCCATCATCTCCGACTCGGGGTCCACTCGCAACCCCATGAAGGGGATGAACTTCATGATATACAGCAGAATGCACGAGACGACAAAGGAGTACGCCGAGATGGCGCAGATCTCAGCCAACTGCTTTCCCACCTGGACGCCGTTGCCATCGATCGCACCAGAGATCAGGCTCGCGCCATCCAGCGCCGAGATCGACTCACTGGCAAAGATGCCAGTCAAGAAAGATCCAACCATGCCACCAATCCCATGCAGCTTGAACACGTCCATCCCCTCGTCTATGCGGATCCAGTCATTGAGGTTCTGGATTGACGCGCACACTATCGCGGTGATGAAGCCGATACATGCCGCAAGCCAGACGTGAACGCAACCCGCGGCAGGGGTGATTCCGACCAGACCAGCAATGGCGCCTTCGCATGCGCCAACGAGCGAAAACTTGCCCTTGTTGCGGATCATGTCGACAAGCACCCATCCCAAAATGCCCGTGCACCCCGCGGTATTGGTATTGAAGATTGCGATGATGGCGCGCATGCTGGCATTCAGCGTCGAACCGCCCTACATGCGTGTCAGATTAACCACTCCGTAGGGGTAGAGATGGTACTTACATTAAACCCCAACCATCCCGTCCAAATCATCACTGTCCCCAGAAACACCAAGGTCGCGTTGTGCGGCTTGCGGAACGACGGCGCCCCGTAATCCTTGCGCTTTCCCAGGACCACCGCGTATGCGAGGGCAGAACAGCCCGAAGCAATGTGCACGGGACCACCGCCGGCAAAGTCGATGGCGGGTAGGTTGTACAGCCAGCCTTGGCTGCTCCAGGTCCAGCGAGCCAGGGGACAGTATACGATCGTTGCCCAGAAGAATCCGAAAATGAGAGAGGGCAGGATGCTTCCGCGCTCAAAAGCGCCGCCGATCACGATCATCACCTAAGGATGTCAGATTCATCGGGACCGGATGCTTGGATACCTAGTACGTACCGTGCACGCGCAGAAGAGCAACTGGAACAGACAAAACACCAGCTCAGGGAGGACCGCGGACCCAGGAGAAGGTGCCACCAAGACGTCCATGAGGCCGAACACTTTTAGCGTGCCGATGAATGGGCCACCGTCTCTGGAATAGGTGAGTGAGTACCCCCAGAATAGCCATTGGAAGGTCGTTCTACTACTTGTTAGCTTTTTTCTGCAGTCGACCCATCGGCTCCTTACATTGCAAGGACCATGAACGCCTGAAAGAGGAACGCCAACGCCGACTTTCTTCGTGCCAGGCCGCTGTACAGAAAGCCGATGCCGGGCAGGATGAGAAACACGATAAATGTGCAGAGAAGGATATAGATGTAGTGGTACTCGACTCCAGTATATTGCAGGTTCACATCGATTTTCATCGGATTGCCACCCTGAGGCATCGAGGCATTGTACACTGGCTGGATTCATCGCATTCGTGAGCTGATTTGACCCAACCGCTTTGAGGACCAGGATACTCACCTCGGCCATGATGGACGAAACGGACTGCTTTCGGTAGGGGTCTCAACGGCTCTAATTTCGTCGACCTGTGTCTCTCAATCTCGAACCAGCGGAACCGCAAGCGGAGATCGGTGTGCGAGATGGCCATCAACTCATTTATCTCTCTGCTGCTCTGAAGCACCATGACTCTTGGCTGGATCCATTCTGGATCCATTAGGCAAGGGGACCCAGCAGGCCCCCGAGCTGAACAGTGTCCGACACGCTATCAAGCAGAGCCAAGAGATTCTGGCAGATATAAATGATCCAGACGGTGATGATAACCCACCCAGGCAAGCTATCCTAGTCATCACCATGAGTGTGGGTGCTCCGCCAAGCAGAGCGATCAGAAGCAGACACGAAGGATGCTGATAAGATAGGAGCAGAATGTACCACGATTGGCTCTATGCAGGCCCCCGGATCTCGCAACCGAGTGTAGTTTAGGCTATGAACTGGTCATTGGTGAGAGATAAAGATAGCCTTCTGCCCTATGGCTATATGTTCTGTAGTATAGGGGTGGCTGTCCTTATCGGTCTGGAGAGACACGGAAACAGACACCCATGAAACACAAGTTGAGCGTCCTTACAATTCAAACATGCGAAAGACATCTAGAATTCTCACGCATGAGCTAACCCCTGAGGAAAGTCGAAGATCACATTTGGATCCGCGGCAGTCTTCAACATCTTCAGCCGCTCCAGCCCGTCGCCATAGTACTCCCGCCCAAAGTCCTTCAGATACGGATCAACATAATTCTGATAAGAGTGCCACTCGCTCTCCGGTCGAGCCTGTCTCATCGCACGGGTAATGTTGGTGATCTGATTGACGGCCTTTTCGCGCGCAGCCAAATCACCAAAGCCCGGGAAATAGGCCGAATAGATCTGAACAAGAAACAGGCTCTTCCGATGGATATATGCCATCGGGCCACTTGCAACCGGTAGATTAGTCTTTGCACTCGGACCAAGCAGGTCAAACGACACATCGGGCTCTGAACGCTTGACCGTTCTTGCGGTGCGAAGTCCGTCAAAGACCTTGGTTATGTGCGATTTCTGGTAGCTTGGAGCTCCGCTGTCAACCAGAGACTGCGCATAATATGGGAGAGTATCATTCGACGCATCGAGGGGCCCCATAAGGTCCGTCAGTGCGGAAACCCAGTTATTAAACACCTTCACCGTCGACTCCGATTCAACGGGTTTGATGCCCTGCGTTGCGAGCTTGCGCAGGACCCGGTTGATGGCAGTCTGATAGGCAGACTTTGTGCCCAGATACTGGCCTTGAAGGATGCAGGCGCTGTCTCCCGAATTATCCCTGCCCATCAGGAGCACTTCGACTCCTAGATCCAGTGGAAGCCCGTTGGGATCATCGGCGGGCAGCTGTCCCAGCGCCTGCACCTGCAAGAGCACCTGTGCACAGTCCGACTCCGGCCCGAAATAGAGCTCATAATTGACCGTCGCAGGTGGCGCCTTCTCCATCGCAAAGGTAAACCCCGTGACGATGCCAAAGTTATTCGATCCCGCGCCGCGCAGTGCCCACCAAAGCTCCGCATCGCTCCCGACTGAGCTGGCGCTCAGCTGCTTGATGGCACCATTGGCATCGACAAACTCCAGCGCCACAACTAGACACATATCAGAATTGGCATCCCGGGTTACCCCGTCCATACGCAGACTTACTCCGGTCAACAAGCCACCCCCATTTCCGCGACGGAAACCCCCAGCCACCGCCCAGCGAATGTCCCGCGACGCCAACAGTCGGACAAGTGCCATGCGGCAAGGCGAAACCTTTCTTCCCGATGGCAGTAGCCAGGGGGCCCAGCGTTTGGCCATACTGCACCGTTACCTGGTTTTTCTCGCTGTCGATGGAAATGCCTTTCATCTGACTCGGGTCAATGACCACCTGGCCGGAGAAACTATACGCAGCATAGCTATGCCCTCCTCCGCGAGGACTGAGTTTCACATTGCCCTTCTCGGCAGCGACGCACTTCACCGTCGCGGATACCTGTTCGGCCGATGTAGGTACAACAATCACCCCCGGATGGACTTGGTAGTTGGAGTTCTGGGGTTGCGCCAGGGCGTCGTAGCTCTGATCGCCAGGGTACACAATTTTGGCGCCAGTGTTCCTCAAACAGGTTTGTAGGGATGATGGAAGGAGTGCATCTCTTGCGGCTGACACTGAGATTAAGGCAGAGGTGAAGGCCAAAGTTGTAACCAGCTTAGTTGCCATCTTCAGTCAATTCTCGTTAAGCGAAAGATACATACCTTCCAGTAGCTGGTGGTGGTCACCATGTCTTATATACCCCTCACAGCTGACAGACGAATTTGAAAATGGTACATCTTGGCAGGCTTGGAGCAAATATACTGTCGCTTATGTTTTCCTCGTAGCATTTGGAACGCATATACAGTGACCAAGATACTTACACGTATTGACGCGTTCCTGGTGTATTCTGAGCGTCCATCTCCTTGCGAGGCGTATGCCAAGGAGGCTTCCTACACACATTCTCGTCAAGACCAACAATATGCAACCTCATTACTTACGTTGCAGATACGAGGTGCAGGGGAAGCACACAGATGTGAGACATACCCAATCAATGATGCAGATGAATCAAGACATCAGGAACCAGGGCCCGTTTGCTCCTCTCTGAACCTATCGTTCTAACATACTAAGTACTCGATTTTGTGAGGTCTTACACAGTCAGCCATGACCTGATGGATGCAGCTGGTTTGAACACGATCAATCGACCAATACTGACAACAGCTGCTGAAGCAGGGATGGAGATATCGCAATGCATTATGCTAGTGTAGTAATATAATAACCTATACAATGAGACGAATCGGGTATACACAGTGGGTAGCAATATTTACCAAGCGTGGTGTCGCCAATCCACACTTATGAGTCCAGGACCCTCGGACAGTAGAATCAAAGCTTGGGTGTCGCAGTGATTTCCTGTCTGCGCCTCTTCCAACTCAAAATGTCGGCATCATCGGGCGATTGCGGTCTGGCAGCACTTGCGAACAACGTGCGGCCGACCTTGTCGGACAGTGTGAGCACACGCGAAGACACCGTGGCTCCATCGCGGCGATTTTTTCTGCGCTCGTTAGTACAACTGGACCGAGTATAATAGGAAGTGGACTCACCCTTCACGCCGGCACTGAGCTATGCGTTCTGTAAAGTCCCAAAGACGGCCATGAGGCAGAAGCTTGTCCGTGTCTGGATCGCGCTCCGGGGTCCATTCGGGCGCAAGCTTCATCAAGGTAGAAGATCCAGATTCCTTATCCTTAGCAACAACAATGATCCCCTCTTCGACGAAGCGTTGGTACGAATTTTTCAGAGCTTCCTTATTCACAGCTTCAAAATAAGAAAGATCGCCTTGGTGATAGAGGGTTTTCCCAAGCTGGATATATGAGTAAGGGATGCAGCCGTGCGGGAATGTTGTTGGAAGACTTACGAGCTGCGCGTTGTTCTCCGCCTTCTTCATATCGATCCAAACATCCTGGGGTCCATCTCGTGGGGGAGTGAGACCCAGGAGCGACACGGTACCAAGCCACGAGGCTTCGATAAAGGGCCAAATCAGGAAGCAGTAGAAGTCGTAATTTTCTCTTCCACACTGACGCTCCGCTTGGCTTAGCTCGACAAATTCGGGTTTGCCATCACTGTCCCTTGTGACAGCGATCACGTCGTCTTTCTCCAGTCCCCCGATGGTGTTGTCCAGATTTGTCTCCAGACCTTCAGGAGGGAAGATAAACTCGCCACGGAAGAGCTGAGATGATTAGCGGCGTCATGTTAAGTGGTGTGGGTGAACGAACCCGAGACAGGAAGAGAACCTGAGAATGCAGCTCCTCATAGGAGATTCTTTGGTTTGTGGGCCCTCCGCCCTGTTTGATCTTGGTATACATAGCCGCAGACACCAATGCTTCCGTAACGAACAAATGAATGGTCATGTTGCGATAGAATGAAAGCAAAAAGCGATCCACTGCGTAATAGGTCGGCTCGACGAGTCCAGCAATCATACCCACCAGCTGGGGCCCAAGAACATCGAGGGCACGATCAACAACTACCTCCGTGGGATATCTATAGAAGTGCGCGACGCGCCCTCCTTTCGCTCGAACTCTGTCACAGAGCCACTCGACACGACGGACCAACTCGGCCTTGCCCACCCCACGGCCGCGAAGAGTCAGCAGCACAGTTCCAACCAAAGCGGTAGGCATCATCACCGCCACGTTATTGATATCCGACAGCACCCGGTAACCCAGAGATCTCAAGAGTCGGCCTCGTTGCTCATATGTCAGATTCTGGGCTCCGTTGGGGTTGATCTCGACCGAAAAGCGCGTTAATTGCTGGTTGATGAATTCTCTCAAGCTCCATGGCTCGTGGAACCGAACATCGACGCGGCCCAGTTTCAGGGACAGGACCGAGGAAGATGAGAGCAGATCGGCTAGGTTTTCCTTCCGTTTGGGGGTACCGAGAAGTTCACTGGCATAGGAGCTATCGGATGTTAGGAAGGGGAGATACACAAGCTCTGTAGGACTCACTCAGTCTCAATGACTTTGTCGTATTGAGTGCTGACTGGGCATATGATGGTATCTTCAACGCGACCAGACAATAGGCTGTCAACGATGAACCGGAGGATACCGTATTTCGGACCCAGCAGCTTTCCCGTTCTGGACCGTCCACCTTCGATGAAACATTCGAAGTTGAAGCCTTGTTGGAGCAATGTGTCGACATACGCCTGGACGACCGTGTTGTAGAGAGGGTCATTGCCGAAGCTTCTCCTAATCCACATGGCACCTGTGAAAGTTAGAATGGTCCGGTTTTTCATGGCACATGATAGCTTACCGGCGTGCTGCAGAAAAGGACCAAGAAGGGGGATGTTTAGGTTGTCGCCAGCCACCACCACTGGCAGACCAATTCCAAGACGATAGCATATAATTTGTAGCGAAACATAATCAACGTGGGACTTGTGGCAAGGGAGAAAAACAATCGACTGTTTCTTCTTTGCTGCGTCCTCGGCAACACGCTTCAAACGCAGGACTTCTTCACTCGACACATGAATGCCTGCAATGTGATGGTTAGCTCTAACGTTCTCAGAACACGATGAGATCACCTGTAAGACGCACCTTGATGGTACGCGCGGGTAAGAAGCTGGGTGCACAGATAATACGCGCCCCGAATGAATCGTTTGCTCTCCATCTTGCAGATCATATTGTCCAACATGCTGTCGACCACCACCATCAGATTATTTCGGACCTCATTTCGACGCGCGTCACGCCGGAGCGGATCCAAGAGGCCTTCTTTCTCTTCGACGACCAATCGTGCCTCTGCCAACTCGTGCACTTTGGACTGAAGTAGCGGGCTGTCAACGATGGACGACTTCATGCGCTCCGTAAAGCCCGGGTAGAAGATTGGCTGTCCGATCACATTGTCATAGGCGCGCCATCCCGTTCCCTGCATATGGGCGCTGACTTCTCGTAGGAATTCAAAAGGGTTCTCGCGAAAGCGCGCCATATGGTGCACCAGGTTCCGCTCCATGATCTGGTCGTCCTGGGGCTCGGGGCCTCCGGTGAAGCCCGTTGGGTGGATCGTGAGCTGATCGCCCACGATCTCCAAATCGGGAGCGGACTGCTCAACGGGAGCTTTTCCTGACGGCATGGTCGTTGGGGGTGATGGGACAGAGCGGAGCGGGGAGGAAAGGAGGAGACGATGGCGAGGGGGTGTGGATCGCGGAGGAGGGTGTATGGAGGTCAAGTATGGGTCAATCAGGAACAGATAAAGGAAGGCAATCCAGGGCCATTAACGAAGGGATACCGAGGAAGGAGGAGGAGGACGGAGAGTCCAGCATGACCGTTGGTGCGAGTCTAACTAGCAGGTCGGATGGTTACTAGCGACTTCCCAACAAACCGCTTGATTCCCGCGGGAGTTTCCCCAGAGTTCCTTGCTAGCTCCGCCTTGGGAACCTCGGATGCCGATCACGTGGCGTTCCCTTCGGTTAGCCAAGGACTTTATATCTAGATACCTTTACTCACATCAACACACTACTTCACCATGTACCTCGACATTCTCAGTATATAAATGACTCCTGAACAGCTTGAAGCCGATCGCCGCTATACAAGTGGATAGACCTTTGTTTCTTCAACAACGGTCGAGAATCTCGTTGCATCGTACACCATTGTTGCTAAGCTCGATGCTCTGATCCTCCGACCTCGTCATACAAATCATCAATCACGTTTCCGTCAAGGGACAACAAAGTCAATTGCATCCATTCCTCCCTCCTGGCGTATCCTCCTGGCGTCGCACGATCTCTCCCATGCTGTCATCTGACGATTGGAGTGATGCCATATTGACTAGAGAAGATGTCTCACTCCAACAACATCCAGTGTACCCCCATAATACCTCCCAACCGACGGAGAAGGTGGACTACAGGTTCGATCCTTCATATCTTTGACGTCTTGTTCTGCGCCTGTTCTTCAGACAGCCGCTCTATCTCTCTTGCCTCTTCCACATCCGAGTCTTCTATTTCGGTTTCGTATGCTTTCAGGTGCTCCGGGATCTCCTCGTACTTTGCATCACGGTCGTACAGTTCCTCCAGTTGCAGAGTGATCTCCTCTGGAACATCGTAATTGATGCGGAATAGATGGCCATCCAGGCACAGTGCATCCGGCGCCACAGACGGCATGTCCGGGGCTTCGACCCCGGGTCGCGGCAAGTCTTCTTTTGTGACCATCGCGGGAGTTGAGTAGTTAGAGAAGGAATAAGTCTCCTGTAGAAGATCAGATATTGGTCTGCAGTCCGCACTCGAAATCGGTGATAGGTTTTGTTAGTATCGAGGGGACAAAGAGACGACATGGGACAAGCGAATCTGTTAAGCCACACTAAGCTTTCGATGCAACCATCAGCTGACACATGCCAAATAGTCATTTATCCAGCAACTCGGCCAAAATGATACCGTCCAGTAATACTACTGCCTACAGTACAGGTACTCCGTATGTAGACTCGGTTGCGACCCACGTGATGCCAAGATCGGTATTACCTAAGCAGATCTTGGGCCGCGGGACATTGTTACCGTGAAATGTACTCCGCAGGCATCGGCTCATCTGCAACATCACCACTCATCTCCTCCTTCTAACTATCCGGTCGCCATCCCTGGCGACATCCCTGCGCGGACAGCTCTGGCGTCACTACTGCGGTCACCGGTGCCGGTTAGTCTCGAGCCGCCGTTGCTCCACTGTGGGACGCCGGACAACACTTCACCACCGACAATTTTCGGTCCGACTTGCACATGAATATCCCTCCCTGTCTGTAGATATTAAAGCCTCCGAGATGTTTCGCTGGACGAGGCGTCTCTCCGGTATGGTCTGATCTCCTCGATTGATTCCATAGCGCCTCCTAACCGTCCATTCTCCTCCAGCCGCCGCATCACTCCGCCGCCCCTCCATCATGACCCAAACCCTCCGCCAGTACTCCTTTCAAGTCTTTCGCGATGTCCCGCCCCTTCGACAGTTCCGACGGCAGCTCCTGCTGGACCAGAAGACCGTCGGGTTCGTCCCGACCATGGGAGCCCTTCACGAAGGCCATCTCTCGTTGATCCGACAAGCCGCGGCAGAAAACACCGACGTCGTTGTGAGCATTTACGTCAACCCGACTCAATTCGGCGTCAGCGAGGATCTCTCTAGCTATCCTCGCACATGGGACAGTGATGTCGCAAAATTGGAGGGCCTGAACGCTGAACTAGCGCGACAGGGACCCAACACCGGTCAGGTGACGGCCATTCTGGCCCCCACCTCCAAAGTCATGTACCCCACCCTACCGCCTTCGTCGGAGATCGATGGAGATGGCTCGTTTGTCACCATCACCCCCATCTCGCGAAGGTTGGAGGGCGCATCGCGGCCCGTTTTCTTCCGTGGTGTCGCGACCGTCTGTATGAAACTGTTCAACATTGTGGGCGCCGACCGAGCCTACTTCGGCCAGAAGGATGTGCAGCAGACGGTGGTCATCAAGCGTATGGTGAAGGACTTTCATGTCGACACGGAAATCCGCATCGGCGATACTGTCCGCGAGCAGGATGGGCTCGCCATGAGCTCGCGGAATGTGTACTTGGGCGCGAGAAGACGTGCGGTGGGCCTCGTCCTTTATACCGCCTTGAAAGCAGCCGAAAATGCATACACCTCCGGCAAGGTTGCCCGCAATGAGATCCTGGAGGCGGCCAATGCGGTCACCTCTAAGGTCCTCGCGGAGCAGCAGGCGCTAACGCCAGCGGAGAGAGCGCTTTTCGAAGTCGACTATATCTCCCTCGCTGACTCCGAGAGCTTGGATGAACTAGACGTTGTTGATCCCTCGCGCGGCGCAATCCTAAGCGGGGCAGTCAAGATGGCTCCCCTTGAGGAATCCAAGGCGGGCGAAGACTGCGGTCTGGGAGATGGAAAGGTCCCAGTGAGGTTGATAGACAATCTCATCATGAAGCCTCGGGTCTAGATCCGGAGGCAGGTTGTGGCTGGTGTAATAAATACTAGGGAGACCATAAAAGCATTGTATATCTAGGAGATCCAGAGTATATAGAAGATCATACAAGAGAATAATAAGAAAATGATACGTATGTACATGATTTTCTAGGACGGTATACCCTACTCTTTCTGTCTTACTGGCAAGAGACTTGTTCGGGAAATGAACCGACTTGGGATGATTGTCGATCTTGCTCGCGTCAGTGCAGATACAATGAGAGATGTGCTGGGTCGCGGCAGCCAAGCACCGGTCATTTTCAGTCACAGCGCCGCATTCGAATTATGTCCGCACCCGCGCAACGTTCCGGATGACGTCCTAAAGCTGGTGAAAGAAAGAGATTCTCTTGAAATAAAGTACGAGTAAAAGTTGACCATCACAAGAAAATCTCTTTCTATTTATGACCCTGATCATGCTACTCTTGAACACGTCGCAGATCATATCATGCACATTGCGAATGTGACAGGGGGTTTCGACTATGTCGGTTTAGGAAGCGACTTTGATGGAGTTGACGTCCTATGCAGGGGTCTAGAGGATGTGTCCAGATTCCCCGAATTGATAAAAGAACTACTTAGGCGAAATATCTCCGACGAAGACGCGAAAAAGGTGGTTGGGGGGAATTTACTGCGAGTGTGGAAGAAGGTTGACGAAATTGCCCTCAAGATGCAAGAGACAGAGGAGCCCGCGGAAGACATCTTGGTAGATGATCTTCCCAACTTTTGAACCGGTAGTAGTTGCTTAAGCTATGTGTGGTGATCCTGTACACCTTGGAAACTGTGTCATTTATAGTTCAAGAGGTGATATAATGAAACATCACAGAGAAGGACAAAAGAAGAATTCTATCATACAGGAAGCTTGGGATTTTTTTTTTTTTTTGTTATGGGTTCAGATGATTCTTCTTGTGACTTCGGGGGACGAAGGACAGAATGAAGCTATATCAGCTACACTCATGTAGCCTAAGTATGTATAGTTAGGTGGCTTCAAATACTCTCGGTTTTTGGGCAATAACAATCAGATGATTCTTGCCTTCTTGCCTTTTTGAAGTAATTTACTATTTACTGAATACAATGCATTTGTTCTCCGCTAAATCGTCTCCCCATTGAGAATTTGGCTCAACCATCTCTTTTCCGTTCTTGGAGCAACAGTCATTCGAAATCACGCGGTTACACAGACATATAGCTGTCAGCAAGATGCCTAGTGACAGTTACACAACCTACTTGCGTTCTTAGCTCAGACAGATCATAGTTACAAGCTGGGCGGTCTACATGGCTGGTTAACCTCTTTCCACCACAGTATATCACCTTTTTAAAGAGGGTGCATCGACCGAAGTGGGTGCTTTCTAAGCGGAGGAACGTTTATTACCACTCCTAATTGGCAAAATTAATTCACTAACCTACGGCGGCTGGGGTGTAGGCTTAAGTAAAATTCCAGGTAGCCAATAAATCAAAAGTTTCTAAATGTTTAGTTCCAGCCTACAAGTTCCATGGCTCCAAGAAATTCCATCTTCGTTTTACGGCCAGAGCAGTATAAAACGTTACAATTTAGGCTTGCCAGGGCTCCACGATTATGCACCATTGACTCTGTATGGACGAGTCAGCTTAGACCTTCCCAAACTGTGAGAGTGCCCCATCTAATGTTATCTTGTAAGTACTCTATCGCTCTCCTGATAGCAGGCATCACAAGAACGCTCCATTCCAAAAAATATATCTGCCATAGCAGATGAATTAATAGGGCCACACTTCCCTCAAATTAATCTAAGAGATCGACTCTCAGAATCTACATAATTTACAGGGCTAGATGCTGTTTAAGCGACCACAGGCCGTGTCCCTGCGGTTTTATTCATATTCGGTCGCCCTCTAGTTACTCCCCTGGATGCGCACATTGGTCCTCGTCTTGTAGATTGACCGGGATAATGTCCCGCGCAAACTAACCGTACGCCACACCTAGCAGCCAGGAGTATATCCTAACTGTTGCCGCTGTAGTATGATTTCCGTCGGCTATAGACCTACTTCTTTTATTCAGCGTTCAACGGGCCTTGTGTAGAGTATACCGGTTATCGCGCATGTAATAATTTACCTAAAATTTGCTAGACCTGGCTCAATTATTCCCTATGATTTTGTTACCGGAGGTCGGCGCTGTACAGGGCTACAGCCTGCACCTATCGCACCCGGCCCTGTAACAGGCCCTGTTGTTGATTTGATTAAGGTTCCAGTAGTATTCAGACTGATGTCGTCTATAGAATAATTCCTAAACACCTGGTACTGCCATTTTAGCGGTCTAGAAGACCCTACTCTGGTGGATCGCCAACAATATCTGCAAAACGTGTAAGCCCTAGGCCGGAATTTGTCAAGTGAACCGAGCACAGGCACCCATTGGTGACCATCTGTACATTTTCGTTTTATTCGTATTCGAAATTCCAATTATTTTCGAATATCCAATTACTCGATATTCGATTCCAGCCCAATAATCTCCGATGCTAAAGGCTACCTTAGACTTGCGCTAAGTGAATAATTCTTAAAGAATATAGACACTAGGGCCACTTGAAAAATCGGAGGATGACAGAGGGCAACAATCCTGATAGATGTAATGACTAGCCTGAAATAAAGCCATGGCTTATCCTATGCCTGTAGGGAAAAAAGCGGAGTCATTCAATGTATACGTATTCATTAGCCTCCAACACTTATTACAGGGGCTGAGGTAGCTTCGAGACAGTGAAATCAACAGTGCAAAAGTTTTCAAACGACGAATAACCCCATCGATAATACCAAATACTATAGGATTCCAACAGCGTTACCGCTAAGTGCTTGTGCCTCTTAAGCTTAGATACTGAATATGGGTGATACCCAGTCCGGAGAATGGGAATCGCCCAAAATCAATCTCTAGAAAGAGGTAGGGCAGCTCACAGCACCTCCAGAGTTGCATTGTCTTGGCTCTCCTGAGGCTTCAAATATACCGTTAGACCATTTAAGTGCCTGCGCGGTGCTCAGTCCGGGCATGATCCAACTCGCATTATGGCCCAAGAGAGCCATTTGGGCGACCGTCTCCTCGTTATATCGAGTAGTATTGCGGCAAAATCCATTTCCGTGTTCAAAAGAACAAATATAGGGATTCACCTGGTCGTGTAGTCGTGGTTCTTCTAACGCTTCCTTGGCTGACAGTTGCTCATCAACAACATGGATGACGTTTTGGATAGTAGCACTAGTAATGTGACTTCCTCCTGCAGAGCCAGCAAGAAAAGTGAAGTTGTCCCCACCAGTTACAATCATTGGGGACATAGAAGACTGAGGCCTTTTGCCGGGACATATAAAGTTTTCAGGTGAGGGTTTGTAGCCAAAGGCATTGCTCTCACCAGGGATAGAAAAGTCTGTGAATATGTGAGATCCCGCGAATCTTGGTTAATATTGCATTTTCTTACCGTCCATCGAATCATTCATGATGATCCCTGTGACAGGATCCATCACATGGCTTCCAAAGAATAGATTTACTGACGTGATAAGTGAGATAGCCAATCCCGTGTCGTCTGCTGCGACCAAATGGGATGTACCGCCTCTATTCGTCTGTGAGTAAGATCCGAATGGAACTTGAACTAAAAGGAATTCTTACCCTTCCCTTGCAGTATAGCCACCTGGGCCATAGTACGATTCTTCATGCGTAGAATTATCCGTGATGAGGTTGTATACCCTCTTGATTTCGCTAGGACTCAGCATCTGCTTCTGATATTCTTCCATATGTTCGTTAAAAGCTGGATCTCCAAGTTTTGCTCTCTGGAAGGGTGTCAGCGACCATCTAACGAAGATCCATTACGTCGAATCCCACGTACCATGGCGTAACCAAATCTCATGGCCTCGATCATTCGGTGGGTGTCACGATGAACATTATTCTGGTCTTGAAAAAGATCATCGTATAGGTTCAGAACCTTGAGAACCTTCTGGGCAATCACACCGCTGGATGGTGCCATAGGGCTAGCAATTGTGTGGTTGTGGTACCTGTCTATCAATGCATCACGTGTAACGATTGAATAGCTTCGAAGATCATTTTCAGTCAGAATCCCGCTGTTGTTCTGGACAGCTCGAGCGATGCTCTTCGCGATTTTGCCATCGTAAAATTCTTGTACTCCATCTGGTTGAGCGATAGTCTCGAGGGTCTTCGCATATTTTTCTCTTCTTATCAAATCTCCTTTTTTAACTCGTTCCCCTCCCTTCGCGAACGTCTCATTCCATGGAAATTCCAGTAAAAAATCTTTACCGTTCCCAACAGCCCGATTCATATATATCTCGAGGTCTCTGGAAACAATCCATCCTCCCCTGGCTATGTCAATTGCTGGTTGCACCAGCTTTGACCAGGAGAGCTTTCGACTGCCGTAATTGTCCTTAAGATATTTCAATCCCTTCAGCTCCCCGGGCACAGCACTGAGAGCAGGTCAGCTTTCTCAGCAAGGCAAGCCACGAACGTAGAATCATGCACCTTGCTAGGCCACCAAGTTGGGCAGCCGTTCTGTTGCAGTCATACATGTCCCTATGCGCCCCAGCTGGAGCGGTCTCGCGAAAGTCAATAGTGGAGTAGTTAAACCCTCCTGTCTCGCTGTCGGGCTTTCGAATCGTCATAAACCCGCCCCCGCCAATGCCGCTATGATACATGCCTGTCATGTTTCTCAGCTTATACGCTCGCAATTGTGGCAGTTGAATACTTGCCGATAACGCCGACGCAAAGCACAGTCGCGATCATCTAGAGAACACACGGTCAATGACATTAAAGCCTCTCCAGGATACATCATACCACCTACAGCATCTGCAGCATTGCCACCTTGCAGCAAGATTTCTTTCCCCTTCTTGCTACACTCTTGACTTTCACTGGCAACTGCGCCACATACGGCATCTCCACTCCTCGCGCTATTACAAGCCTGATGCAACCGCTGCTGCCTGCTGTCCAGGAGGCTAGGTGGAAGTACATTGGCTTTGATCACCTGAAGCATAACACACGAGAACGTGAGTATCTTCACAATAGATTGTTGTAAGGAGGGAGACATTATGATTAGTGAAACTTGACTGGTTGTGGATTCTGGATGTGAGGAATTAGCAGTCCATAGCAACGGCCATGCAGCTGTTATTTAAGTGTTTTTCGCTTGTTTTTCACCAGGCAATCCATGTAACTAATGGTATGCGTCATAGATATTGTTATTTCTCTACAGGTAGACGTAATTCAGATTCATCATACATCAACTGTCGTGGCTAATTAGGTAGCAGATCCAGATAAGCTGTGGTGTGACCACGGAAGCAGGGCTATCTGAAAGAACCAGTGTTACCCTATCAAGGACAGATTGCAACACTGGACATACTAAGACACGTCATACGGTTGGTAGTACTTCCGATGGATGTATTGTAGTCAGTATGACCAACGACGTGTAGCCTTCAGTAGACTTCATACACCGGCCTAGACTTCACTAAACCCCGAAGGATCGTACGCATGCAGCCATGACTGCGGCCACAATTCGGGAAGCGATGGAAGAAGGAAAAGCAGCAAAGGAAACATCGTGAAGTCATTGTGACAGGAGCATTGAGTTTCGTCTTGCAGAGTCGGCCACCATCGCCCAGCGTGTCTTGCCGGTTTCGGGCACATCGCAAAAGCTCATTCTACACGGTCTTCGGATATCGTTTTGTTTGCTCCGTACTCAATCTGGTAGACATCGGTGATCTTGGTGGCTGTGACCCAATAGGGAGCAGGTAATGGGGGTAGATCATATGGCGCCTTCAGACGGCTGTTCTCGTAGACGCTTCGATTGGACAGCAGCCTAGGAACGCGGACTAGAGAAGTGTAATAGCCCACGTTCTGGAACTGTCGAAATAGAGTAGTTTCCTGATTGGTCAAGTCGAATCCGCGAAGATTGTTGACCTGGGGAGGAATGGACACGAGAAGCTTCCTTATCTGGAGTACAACCAGTCCATGGGGCCCATCCAAACAGATACTGACGTTAGAGGATTCGCGTGCGAGTGATGGGACCCGGGAGGAGAGAAAAACTTCATCTTGGAGAATATGGAAGGCGTTTTCAAATCTCGCGGTTGTAATCTTGAGTCCAGGAGGTGTTGAAATGGACAGCTCCGGCCCCGTAGTGTTTGAGCACGTAGATGGCGGGAAGACGCAGGACATCGCCCATGCCGATCCAAAACAAGGGGAGGAACCCCCTCGATCTCATGCTTTTGGATGAACTCGCCGAAGGGAAGGAGAATATCTCTGGGAACTTCCATGGCCGGCTCTCTGGCTCAGGGCATTAGAGTGTCTATCGCCTGGGCGGAAGCTGCTTTCAGAAGGGCGAATTATTCAACTAAACGTAGGTGTGCGGGAAGGTATTGAAATACCTAGCCATTGGCATCAATAGATCTCCCCGCTATGCACTTAGTCTACATTGAAATATATCCCAATCAAGCTGCAGACAACCAATGGACTGACGCAACCATATGCTCCAACCAATTCTCACGCGGTTGCAAAATCAGTGGCTTGGCATGATCTGCCGGTGAGGCGGGAAAGGCCTCAGTGGCATCCTTTTACGTTTTCTCCCAGCAACGGTTCTTGGTGGGTTTACGTAGACCTGGTAGATCCTCTCCTGTGCAGTAGCACCACGCAAGCACAGCGATCCTGGGGCAAAATCCCATCAAATGGGCCTCAATCCAGAAGATATTATAGAGTCGCTACTTCAATAGAGCCGACATCCATCGTGTATATATGCTCTCGAATTCCGATGAGAATAAGTACAATTAATCTTCCTCTGAATCACGACGACCTTTATACTCTCTAGTATTCTATTGTTAAAGGAAGCAATGTGTAGCACAAGCTTTCCCAGGGCTCTGTGTTTTCTCTGTGTGCTCCATACGCTACTGATAGTATTTGGCAGTTGTTGGTGTTCAGCAAGTGATCTTCTGTTTGAGCGGTTCCCCAACCAGTTATCATCATACAGTACTCAACTAATCTTGCTTGGTATGAGCGCAATTGTGGTCAACTAAAACGTCACCATTAGGCTGTTGTTCTCTGGCCACCGGAAGTACATCGATAAAGACTCTTGTCTTTGCAGTCCCTAGCTTACACTTCACGAAGTAGAAAGGAGGCTTTCTGGGATGAATCCGGATATTTTCAGTTGACGACACTTTGATATTCCATTGACTTTGACTATGGGAGCTGACTTCAAATTCTTTATGGGCACATCATTGCTGCAGTGGCTGAATGTTTTATACTCCTAATCCAGTCCCATGTCCCACCTCTATGAAACCTTTAACTTCGGGATCCATTAGCAAGATGATGGTGTGTCATTCAAAGCCTTCTCCAATCGTGTCAACCCACGCGTGAGCATGTCATCGGGATACGAAAATGTAATTCTGTACCATCCAGTCTGTCCACTCTCAGGGCGAAAGTTTTCTCCATTTCCGACATAAACACTATTGTTACGGCATACCTCCAGGAAGCACTCCGGGCTAGCAGTCGAATTAGGAAGGAGCCGGGCCCAAACAAAGAGTCCTGCATTTCTATTAAGTTGTATCAGCGAGGGCAATGAGAAGAGCCTATGGAGGAAAGCAAGACCGACCCTTGATCATAATACTCGATGCTATGATTCCGAAGCCAGTCAGTGACTGTACCGTAGGCCTCCCCAAGTCGCCGCTTATTTTCGTCGAGGAATTCATGCGTCTTGGTCGTGTTATTGAGGAGACGGCCCCACATGTCTTGGACAAGGTAGGAGGGCCAGGAGAAAAGGCTAACGCATTGCTCATGTTAGACACAGCCTTGATTACAGGAAAGGGTGTACTTACTTCACACCGTAAGCAGCTTGAATCAAATCCTCATTACGAGAATGCAGAACACCCAGTCGAAGCCCACTTGCTCCAAAGTCCTTACTCATTCCATACAGGACATGGACGAGCTTAGGATCAATAATGTCATCCAGATCAAGGGAAAGAACCGAAGTAAAGTTGGGAGCGTTGCTCCCGGGGTTGCCGAAGACGGTGTTCGCGTAAATCTCGTCGGAGATAAAGTGGATTTTATGTTTACCGCAGAAGCGTGCGATGGCGATTAATGCGTCTTTAGACTAGAACAATGTAAGCAATCGAAGGTATATATTGTTGGACGCGGAGGGATCATGCTAACATAACAGCGTCCGAGTGGATTATGCGGGCTGTGAAATTCTCGTCAGTCATCCATTCCAAATCCAAGAAAGTTACTCCGTAGTAACATACTTCGCAATTACTACACCTCGAATCGTTGTCTTATTTGTTGATTCCGTATAATTACTCCACGTCCGTTCCAGGGAATCATTGATTGCTGTTGCATCGAATACCTTGTCGAAATTGTAGGTCTCATTATCCCACACAAAAGACGCAGGGAGCAGCTTGCCTTGGCTCCGCAGTCGCGTATCTGTCGGAAAGCCGTTATATAGAGGTCGAGGAATGATGATCCCCTCATCATCGCTGCACGTGTTCCATGCGATCGAGTCAATCAAAGCAGTAACACCTGAAGCAATGATGATTTCACTTTCATTAACCCGCTGACGCGGATCGAAATAGGCATTAAAGAATTCTGCAACAGCTTTACGAAGAAAGGGAGAGCCAGCAGCTCCCTGACCGTAGGTTAAATGATAGAGCGGGTCGATGACGAACTGTTATTGCAATCAATTAACAAGTGAATCAGATAGGGAGAAAAAAAAAAGAGAATTTTACACTTGTATTCAGAAAACTTGTGAGATTGTCTTGCATCAGCCAGGTTTCGGCGAGACCTAAATTGATGCTTTAAAGCCTTAGGGATTGGTCTTCGTGTGTTGGAATAGAGGACGTACATTCCTTCGTGAGATATTCTATCATATGGTCTGGAGAGAACATCCCTGCTAAGGTTTTTCCAACCCTGATTGTAGGAAATTGCATTCTCTGCCCGAGGCGACAAGTAGTCCGTCTGAAGGAACTGAGTGGCTCCAGTATGCGAGAAGCAGATGAGAAGAGCAAGAGACAGATTATATAGTGTCCACATTGTGGTAAGCACAGGAAAAGTAAAGGGGTTGTGCACAAATTCCTAACTCTTCGCTAGCATGTAGAGTACTTTGAGGCGGCAGCACTATGATATATACCAGCTATTTTGTGGGTTTGTTCGTTCGATAATAGTCAGTGTTACATTTCAAATCTGCATGCAACGTTAATATTTATTCGGCAGTTATACTACCCTATGTATCGTCAGCATTCTATCCCTTTCTGAATCCGGGGACATTAAAACGAAATGATTTGCCGTCCGAATCTGTCCAGTGATGGACTTTGATGACGCTCCTCCCGTCAATATGTCGCTCTACTGAGCATCCACTTCGTGTTCTCGTGAAGCACTGATCAGAGTGCAGCAGCTTTAGTACATATATCATAGCTGATGATAGTTTTACAGATTATTTCATCATACATATACAGGCGGGTGGTCAAGCCGAACGGTTCTAGATCCCTGTGTAGGAAGTGTTCCCACATAGCATCTAGGACCCCATCTGAATGCGCAGAATAAATTCGGTGTGATATGTAGCATCATGTAGCCTTCCAGTTGCGATCTAGGAATGCTGATTGCGAATGTGCATGATAGCGTGCTGAATGCACTCCTACTTACATGATCTGACAGATAAAGCCATACTTGTTAGAGCAGTCCAAGACAAACTGAATAAGATAATTTGCCACATATGGCCAACTATATACTACGGTATCAGATATATCGGCAATCTAGGCTTTGAGCAGCCACAGAGGCCAGAACTTCGGAACTAGGTGAACTAATGTTACATACCATGTGTCTTGGTGTTAGGTTCCATTGGAACAGTATCTATACCAATGCGTGACGCAGGACGTCCAGGACAGAGACTACTCGACAGGTGGACTACTCAAGCAATTAGGCGTGCCCTCCTCTTTGAGAGCTCATGTGGGCAGTACCATGGGAAGCCAAATATGTGGTTAAGAAGGGCACGGTATGCGGGATGAGTTTGAAAACGTCATGGCATGCAACCCGGAGGCATAAGTAGGCCGAGCTTTGTGGTTTTCCTAAATAGAGCCCTGATGGTGCATCATGCAGTGATAAATGCCGAGCCATAATGAGCCTGCCTCTAAGAGTTGCGGTTTGCGATGGAGCCTTACAGGCTAATAAGGTTGTATGGAAAAATCAACACCCAGTAGGCAGACCCAAAGCATTCCGGAATATTTCGGTCAACTATTGCTGCTGTGCAGCTATCGGATGGCCGCGGTCTTTGGTTGCACGGAGCTGCTGCCCCTTCTTCAATTAGAAGATAACTTAGGTACCGAGACTGACAAAGGGAGACACCGTTTATATAATCCTTCGGTTTTATAAATGCAGTTGCAGATACCTAGTCCAATCAAGAAAGTATATAATTACCAAACGGTTAAAGGTTGCGCGGGAGCTTCGAGTATATTCCATCCCTGCTTCTAGCACCTTTGATAGCTACTACAAACCCCAGTGGCAGTTCTGTTAGAGTCACCTACCTATCTGCGTCTTTAGGAGAGCCGACTATACATTCCACTTAGCAAGGGGAAGTTACAATAGTTGCACAAGCATTCAAACCATTCTACTGCAGGCCATAGAATACCTGGCCCCATTTTTATGAGAAACACTCTGTTCAGAGTAGAATATTATCTATCTGCTGTTTGTACCGCAACTGGCAAATACCAGTTCCCTTGCAGCGAACATTGTTGCATCATATTTATATATAATTAATACATTCCGCTCGCAGGATTTTTGCAGATTATACTGTACTATAGACAACAGTATCTATACATACCCAACCTTGTTCAGCTTAAGACTTTCTTCCTATCCATCCACTTCATCTATTAATTGATCAAGTTACTTGAACATCAAGTTAACACACTGCACGCAGTATGCTAGAGCTTATAGAACGAACATCAGCAATCCACCTCTTACACTTCTGGATCTAATTGTCAGCAGACCTGAGTCCATCCTAATTTACGAAATGAAGGGCATCAAAGCCGCAAATGCTATCACATTTTCCCTGTGTGTGAGCCACATCTGCGTGGAGAATCAATGCACTATCCGATGTCTGGATAGGCCAGGGAGCACAGCCCTGCACCCGGGCTAATTTCCAAAGTGGAGACACTGTCTATATCTCACAGCGTGCCTCTGATGAACATGTCTTTCTCTATAAAGACGACTACTGTAACGATATATACGATATAATTAATCCGCCAGGCCGTACTGTGGTACCTTCTGAAACAATTGGCTCTTTCGATGTGAAGATCAGTGATTAAGGTGACGACTAGATTGGAGTAGGTCAGGTAGGTCAGGTAGGGAGGCAGGCAGGCAGGCAGGCAGGCAGGTCGGCTCTAGGTAGACAGGCCTAGGTGGTCAGGTAAGTAAATAGGTAGATAAATATATATCTTAGTTATCTCTTACTTATTTGTAGGGTTTATGTAGTGAAGTAAAGTTTAGACAAGCTATATATATTTAATAGGTCCAAGACAGGTAGGTCAGATAAGTTAGGTTAAGTAGGTCTAGCAGGTCCAGCAGGTAGGCTGCGGTGGCCCGCGGGGCGGGTTATAGGAAATATATATATTTGCGGTGAGGGTCTAGGTTATCTTTCTAAAGCCCGCAAACCAGCGCGAGTTGAATTCTAACCCTGCGGGTTGTACCCAACCCGCACCGCGTGCATCCCTACTTATAGCTATAGTATACTAGAAATCTAATATACAAGTTTAGTATGTTTTCGAAGAAGATATGGTCTGGGATAACTTACGTTTTATAGAGTTTTATATATTGCTCGTGTAGTTGTTTGACTTTATTGGTATAATTAAGCCTTTTCCGCACGGTGTTTTCTTCGATATAAGTCCTTGGAATATAGCTATTTGCTGCGTAACACTTAAGATGTTTGTGTAAGTTTTCGGTATTCTGGAAAAAGGCCCTTTTTCTTATTGCTGGCCTGCGACTCGCAGAGGGGAGTATACAGAAGTAAGAAAGATTTGTCTTTATAATAAGGAAAAATAGTATGTAGATTTGGAAGGATGTTAAGGTTGCATGCTAGGTAGAATGCTTAAAAAAAGCTATGTCTTTATATTTTCCTCTGGGCCTGCCCTTAAGATTTGTTGTTATTGCCGGGGCAAGCTGGATCCTGTCGTCGTCATGTTGAGCGGGTATTCAAGCGGACTTAGGCAACTTTTAGAAATATGGTTGTGTCAAACTACATTTACAGCCATATATTACACCTTACATACCACTAAGTGGCTTGCCCATTTTTGGTAGTGTAATGGTCATTTTGCTTGACAGGTTGAAAACAGTGATTGAACTACCCGCGTAAAATAGATGGGGGTTAGCGGCTCAGTGAGTACACGTGATAGCTCAAGAGCAAGGGCTAACTTCTACGTGAGAGGTTATCCGTACAGTGAAATACTCACTAAGCAGACCTCTTAGCGCCTTCACTAAAGCGGCGGCATCCTGAAGAGGAAGTCTACGGTCGTCCTAGAAAATCAAGTATGTATAGGTACATACATAATACGGAGTAGTACTTTCGATGTCGTCAGGAGATGACCAAACAGGAAAGTAGGGCAAATCCTGAGGGCTCGGAAGCTGATCGGCCCGAGAAAATTTCCTTCTACGGACTACAGCATAGCAACTGACGCCAGACGAAAAGCATCCATCGCAATCCCAACTTTCCAGTCCGAATCGATCAAAATGGCGGACGATGGAATGCTCCTAAATTTTACCTTCAGCGACGACGTCGTCAAGAAGGCCGAGCCCAAGCTGAAAGGCGGCACCTGGCGCGACCGACTGAGCGCAAAGAAAATCGCCCAACACCGCGCCCAGCCCCGAAAACCCGGCGACGGCACCGCCGCCCCGCGACCCGTGAAGAATCCCAACCGGATCCAGGTGTCAGGCTCGCGACCGGCGAAACGACAGCGGACGGACGACGACCACGATGCGGGCCTCCGCGACCACGACCGCGCCGGGCCGTCTCAGCACCAGAACCAGCACCAGCACCAGCACCCACGGCAGTTCATCTCGTCGCTGTTCTCGAAGAACCCTCTCCCCCGGAACGCAGAGGAACCCACCGACGAGACCTCGGCCGAAGATGCGAAACCGACGAACGCACCCCTCATCGACGGCCTCGACACCTTCACCAACCTGGGGCTGTCGCCGACGCTCGCGGCGCATCTGCTTACGAAGCTCGAGCTGAAGGCGCCGACGGCGATTCAGAAGGCGTCCATCTCGCAGCTGCTCAAGGAGGAGAGCGATGCGTTCATCCAGGCTGAGACGGGTTCCGGAAAGACGCTGGCGTATCTGCTCCCGCTCGTCCAGCGCATCATGGCCCTCTCGCATCCTACGAATCGTACGGACGCCACCAGAACGACAGACGCCAAGGGCCAGCCGGTCGTCCACCGCGATAGTGGGCTGTTTGCCATTGTGCTCGCGCCGACAAGAGAGTTGTGCAAGCAGATCTCCGTCGTGCTGGAGGGTCTGCTGCGGTGTGCGCACTGGATCGTGGCGGGGACGGTCATTGGTGGTGAGAAGAAGAAGTCGGAGAAGGCGCGGCTGCGGAAGGGCTTGAATATCCTTGTTGCCACGCCCGGTCGACTGGCTGATCACCTCGAAAACACGCAGGCGCTGGATGTGAGCAACGTGCGGTGGTTGGTGCTGGACGAGGGGGATCGCTTGATGGAACTGGGCTTTGAGCAGGAGCTGCAGGGGATTATCAAGAAGCTGGACGCCAGACAGCGGCCCAGTCGCATCCCTGGGGTGCCTTCGAAACGGACGACCATTCTGTGCTCGGCCACGCTCAAGATGAACGTGCAGAAACTGGGTGAGATGAGTTTGAAGGATGCGATTCATATTAAGGCAGACCCGGCGGATGAAGACGGCGACGCGAAGCCGAAGAACGACGACGAGTCGGCGTTCACCGTGCCGGCTCAGCTGAAGCAATCCTACGCCATCGTTGCAGCCAAGCTGCGACTCGTTACGCTGACTGCTTTCCTGAAGCGAACCTTCATGCGCAAGGGGTCTGTGATGAAAGCCATCGTGTTTGTCTCATGCGCCGATTCCGTCGACTTCCATTTCGAAGTATTTACGAGGAAACTACAAGACTCCGACGAGGACGCGGAGGACAGCGACGAAAGCGACACCAAAGAGAAGCCCGCAGCGTCCACCCACAACACCATCGCGCGCGCCACAGCATTCTCCAACCCCTCGAACCCAGTCACCCTGCACCGACTCCACGGCTCTCTCCCCCAACACGTCCGCACCTCCACCCTTGCCTCCTTTGCGCGCAGCAAAGACCCCTCCGTGCTGGTCTGCACCGACGTGGCCTCGCGCGGTCTAGACCTGCCCAACGTCGACCTCGTCATCGAGTACGACCCGGCCTTCAGCGCCGAAGACCACCTGCACCGTATCGGACGTACAGCGCGTCTGGGCCGCGACGGCCGCGCGCTGATCTTCCTCCAGCCCGGCTGCGAAGAAGGCTACGTCGAGATCCTCAAGCGCGGCTACCGCGACGGCGGCAAGGCGCTGACGCGCACCAACGCGGACGACATCCTCAAGCGCGGCTTCGGCGGCAACGTGGAGTCCGAGAACAAGGACTGGGAGGAAAAGGCGACGGACTGGCAGATGGACCTGGAACGCTGGGCGCTGGAGAACCCCAAGTCGCTAGAGATGGCGCGCCGCGCGTACCAGTCGCACATCCGCGCCTACGCCACGCACGTCGCCAGCGAGCGCAGCATGTTCAACATCAAGGAGCTCCACCTCGGCCATCTCGCCAAGGCGTTCGCCCTGCGCGACCGCCCCAGCAAGATCAACGTGCCCGGCCTGCGCCAAGGAAAGGACGACACCAAGAAAGACTACAAGGCCGCGCGGGCCCCGGCCGCGGGCAAGAAGCGGAAGACCCCCGGCGGCCGCGACGATGACGACATCCCGGCTGCCGCCGACACCGCGAGCGCGGCGCAGAAGATGCGCGCCAAGATGAAGGAGCACATGGCCGGCGCCAGCGAGTTCAATCTCGCGTAGCGCGGCGCGAGAATTTGTAAATAGCATCCTCAGTAGATATCCCACAATGAGATCTTTCCGTCTTTAGACCCGGCCGCCAGCCAGTGCGTGTTTTGCACTTTGTAGTTGCGCTGTTTCTGCACCGTAGCGAGGGAGAACTCCTCGCCCGCAGCCGCGCCCGACGCTGCATCCCCATCAGAAGCAGAAGCAGAATTCACCGCCCCAAAAGCAACCGCATAGCACCCCTCCTTATGCCACTTCAGCACCGCAAGCTCCCGCAGCGTCCTCACCGCATAAACCCGCACCCGTGCGTCCCACCCCGCCGTCGCAAAGACCCTCCCATCAGACCGCACTCGCAGCCCCTGCTGACCGGAATGCTTCGTATCCACCTGCTTGAGCGGCCCGCCCTGCCCTGTAGACCCCAATGGAGGAATAGGATGCTTAACCAGCAGCGCATCCGCCGCGGATGAGATAAACTCGACCCCGGCGGGAACCACATCAATCGACAGGACAGGCTGCGTATGCGGCCGACAGAAGTAGAGCTTCTCCCACTCCCAGACGGTCGTACTACCGCGCGAAAAATCCTTCTCGCGCAGCGCCCCGCGGCAGCCGAACACGGCGACGTGGCCGTCCTCGTACGCGGCTGCGACGGAGAGTTCCCCCGCGGGGGCCAGGACAAGCTGCACCGCCATCACCATGCCTGTTTGAACGGTGGTGTCGGCGGGGATGGTGCAGACGCGACGTTCGCTGGGGAGATGGAAGAGGTCGATTGCGCCGGAATTGAGCGCGTTTGGGACTGCGATGAGGGTAGCGGGTGGCGTTGAAGACTCTGCGTCTGCCGCGATGGAAACCATCGCAAAGGCGCAGAAGTTCAGCGCGTTGACGGGGAGCGAATGCCTCAGCCACGGCTGGCTTGGGGCCGTGGACGGCGATTGCGTCTGGCCAGCGATATCTACCGGAAGACGCTTGTCAAGGGTCTGTTCGTCGTGCGCGCGAAACCGCCACACGCGCAGCTTGTGGTCTCTTCCGTGTCTGGTGATCGTTAGATGGTTCTGTTTTCCGACGAGGATGGGGGATGGAGAACGCACGTGTATACTTCTGTCGTCCCCACGTCCGGGCTAAAACCCTTCACTTCGAGAAGAGCACCATCGTGGGCCTTCCACGACGCGATCGGACGCTTCGATACTAGATTCCACACGACGACCCAGCCGTCGGCGTCGCCGGAGATCAGGCGGAGGTTCTGGTGGAAGATGTGCAGGCCATGGATGGGGGATGCGTGGCCGCGGAGGATGTAGATGGGAGTTGCTGGGGGATGAGGCTGTGTTGATTCACTCATTTGTCATCAATATGTTGGAATGATCACTAATCGTGTCTTTGGATGTTGTGAAGAAACGTCTGTCTGTCTGTCGATGAAGATGAAGTTGGCGGATGTAAATCGGCGGCAGAAGTTTAGACGGCAGCCTTGGCATTGCTCCATACGGTAGACTCGCTTAGCACAGGATATAGTAATGTTTTCAACCGCCGAACTGCACCTTTCAGATTTACTATGTCTATGATTGCTGCGATTATTATTGCGCAATTTGATTCGACATTCATGGAGAGGAGGGGCTTCTCAAGCCACATGGTCAGCTTGTTTGCTTAATATAGCGGCCCTTGTGCAGCCGCCAACGCCGTAAGCAGAGTGCACGTTCCGCTCGTCTTTTGTCCCAGAGGAGACAGAGAAGATTTCTCTTTTGTTTGTCTTGAGCTACATATCCGGACCGTCATCGCTCGACCGCTGGCCGTTTCCCTTGACAGCTTTCAAGGAACCCACAGCAGCACCGATGGGTGTTTTCGACTCTCCAGTTTCAACCTTTGAAGCTCTTCTCGGTAGACATGCCTGGATAGCTGAAGTGGCCGGGATCCTTCCTCTGTCCGCCCTGATTGAATTCATTGACATTCCAGAGAAGCTGCATATCTTCCAACTGACGGGTGCGGTTCCCTTATGGAGCTGGCCCATCACACCGTCGGGCAGTCGCCTGCTGCTTTCCGACCAGTACCCCGAGCAGGAATGCTACTTCGATCGGTATGGGAAGAGCATGGCGTTACTGGCCGTTGATGGCCAATTCGGAGAACACTATACTGTCCATAATCCAGAAACAGTCCGCCAATGCCTTGCCACCCAGACACAGCACATCATTTCCAATCCTCACGAGGACATGTCTGCATTCGATCCAAGAATCCGGAACTTGGAATTTGTCCACGTTGTCAGGCTGGGAGAGAAGGAGAGCCACCCATCAGATCGTACTTGGCTCTGTGATCTTTTCACGAGATCTGGTGCGTCGACTTCACTCCGCTATCTAGTGGTATCAACATTCGGATGGGGAATATTATTTGGTATGATTGTCATGAGTGCGATCCTTCGCAGCTACCTGTCATTAGCCTTTTTGGCAACAGTCTTGGGAACTGGTTTAGTGACATTCAGCTTGCATGGGCGCCAGCCCAGGCGACTGCTGGCACCATACCACAGCAGTTACAATCGACTGGTACTGGTGACTGAGCATGTGTATTCGGCCAACTGGACAGCGTTTTATGGGGAGAGTACCATTGTGAGCGCCTTGTTGCAGCGACCACTCGAGCATGGTGGCCCGCGACCGTCGCAGTTCGTAGCGCGCTGCCTGTTCATGGTCCTGCGCATTCTCATTCTGGGACAGTGGGCTCTAGTCATTGGAGCTGCGGCATTAAAGAGCTGGGACGCGTACTTCACTACATTCTGGATCACATTCTGTATTCTCTCCCATGCCTATCTCATTCCACCGCGCATTATCTTGAAGAGCTGGATGCGTTACAGTGCAGGTATTCAGATCAAGCGCTTCACCACGAGGATCAGTTCGGAAAGGGCTTTGCTAAATACAATCATCGCACTCAACCCCGGTACATTTTCCTTGTTAAAGGAAAACTGCGAAGACCGGACGAAGTTTAACCGAGATGGGATCAAGTGGCTTGACTCAATATTGGCACCCAGCTTCAACCGGTCCAGGTGGGAAGAAGCAACTCGCGAAGCAATGAATGCGGCAGCCGAACGATACCCTGATGACGAGACACTGGTGATGCAGATGCGCCAGGACAAAGATGGGCACAGCTTAGGCTCAGCATGGAATTCCACCTATCCGACTGGACTAAAAAACTATTGGAAGCCCTACATTTTGGAGGGCATTTACATGGCTGCGAAGCTGAGATTCGAGGCAAAAGCGTCAGGTCGAAAGTTGCCGATGAACATCTAAGAGAGCCCCGAATTGATGAGCTGCTTGTCTCGCCTCAAACTTGGATTTGTCCCATCTAGCGGTGTCTCGCAGCCTTCTCATCGGGTAGCCGGATGATACGCTCATGCACTTCGTGTGTCCGTTGCCATAGAAATGTTTGGCCTTGATTAGTGAAAGCCCTCACCACGTAGGGATATCAGACAGTTGGTAAGGATCCGGAATAGCTGGTTTATAGGAATGATATCGCTAAGCCGTGAGCCAATTATGACTGCAGGTAGCAACTGTCAGCCAGACTCAGCCGGGCCTACCACAGAGGAGAATAGAACGAAATAAGGCTTGGGTTGGAGAACAATCTCACTACCTGCAGCCGTGACGTGTTAATTTACGGTTGGCTAGCTGAGCTATGGTTCTTCTCTTCAGAAACGCCGCAGCTGAAGTATTTATGGTCATCACAGCACGCGGAGAATCCACCCACCGTACAGTGTTGGTGAGCCCGACATCATTTCAGAAGTGCCAGCATGGCCAAGAGCGTGTCTGTTCCCACTGCTGCCGCCGCAGGCATGATCTATATGACCTGGGTTCTCTCAGCGATCGATGTTGGATTTGCGGCCTCGGCTGTCGCGCGAAATACTCATAGCGCCATTGGAATAGCTCACCTAGTCGTGGTATGTCTGCGTCTTCATTCGGGTGCGTTGGTATTAACGGAGCCCAAGTAACAATCTTGGTTTAGTCTTCTCTGAGTCTTGTTATCGCGTCTTCTGTGTGCTGCATTAGTACACATGATGGAGGAGCAAGACAAGCTGCAACGTTCATCGTTCTATTCTTCAACATGCTCCTATATATTGCCATCGTCATTCCACTCAGCATTAACCATATCTCAAAGCCAGATATCCGAGCGGGACAAGGCCAGCTCTTCAACAAGTCTCTATCAGATACGGAAAGGAAGTCGTCTTTGACCGGTCATCCTTACTACGGCATGTATTTCGTCGACATTCTTATGATGTATGTCTATTCCTTCTCTTGTAAATCTGCCTACCACGCTTACCAGGACTCATCCGGGTGTGTCTTAGATGCAAAACGGCGTTTGGTTTTTTGGTCCTAGGTTTGTGGGGTTGCTGCTCATAAACCGCAAGAGACCCATGTTGAAATATTTATCATATCCCATGCACTTTGTCCGTACCATGTACGAGGAAGTATGATAAGCTAGTCCTGCAGCGCTCCCCGTTACCTGGAGTCTACGGAGTATGGCGGGGCATTATCAGATCGGTGGGCGGAAGTATACTCTTCGACATATTGTCTGGTGGAATGACATGAAAAAGCACACAAAATAACACATCTGCTGCAAACAAATCTATCCATGGTATCTTCCAAACGCCTCCATCCGATTCATAACGCCAATCCGTATCCTAATCGGTCAAAAACTCCCGCCCTGGTAGTGGTTCACCGGACGCTGCGGTGCGACATAATACTCCTGGTAGGGGTGGTTGTCCATCGAAAAATCTGCAAACGCCATGATCGGATTCACCACACCGGGTGGCATTCTCAGTGACTCCGGAAGAGCACCCGAATCAAGAGACGAGAGATCCCTGAGTAACCCAAAAGCGTCGTCCGTAGTATCCACAGAAGGGTCCTTGGGGGCAGTCGTCCATCCCCATGCCGCCTGAAGCTCATCCTTTATATGCTCCGCCCGCCACCCAGTCCGTTTCATAATGTCGTCGAGAACGTGTAAAATCTCCTCCTGCGCTTCCCTGCTTGCGAGACACTCCGCCGCAAGGGCCAGAAAGCGGATGGAAAAACTGGCGATGCCGCGGTCCTTCACATGCACTACAATACCGCAGATATCATGCGCATGTCGTTGCTGTTTACTCTGCATCTCAGCGCTGAATTCGGATTCGAACGGATGAGTTTTGGTCAGGAGAATCTGGGTGGTGTGGTAGAACAAACGGGCCACGATCGAAGACCGTTTAATCAGCCTAAGATGATGTCAGTCAACGCATTCCGGATCAGAGATAAGCTCTAGAGCGCACCATATATTGGGAAAGACAGTCTTCGAGTGAGTCTGCCAATTGTGGAGATACCCCAGTGGCTTCAGAGAGCGAGGCGCCGCATTCTCCCATCGCTCACACCATTCGCTGTACCTGCACCACTCCCGGTATCGTTGGTCCATCTGGACCCTATCGTCTGGTGTTTGGTTGGCATCCAGAAAGTGGGACATCGAAGAGCGAAAGTTTGCAACCTTCGCACAGATATAGACCATCCAGTGAGTCCACATTTCTTCATTGCCAGCAACATTCGACTGCGTATGGTCCAAGTCCATCTGGACGCCCCACGTGTCAGGGTCCCAGGCAAGTGTCCAGTTGAAATGCAAACAGCTAAGCAGTTCCATGGCGACATTCAGCCAAAAACATGCGCCACCAAGTCCGGGCGTCCGGGCGTCCCACTGGCATTCCTTGATCAGAGCTCTTGCGCCAGCAATGTGATTCAGACCTTGAACAGACAATGTAGATCTTGAGCACATCAGTTCGTAGACGTTAAGAATGACAGCTGTCGTTGCACATAGAGCAGAGTCTCGGTTCGGATTTTGGAGCAAGCGAAGTAGATCACCCGAGGCTGTATCGTGGAAGAACGCAGCCTTCTCCTCGCCGTAAGAAGGGTTCACAAGGTATATATGACGTGCACCGCAAGCCATCAAGGCTCTGAGCAGCATCGGTTCCTCTAGCGCATGATACGGCAGAATATGGGTGAACTGGCTAGTCAGACGCAGCAATATCCTTGCGGAACGACTATGACTTACATGTTTCGCCCCATCCATAGAGTCCATCCAGAGCCCGACCTCCTCCACAAAGACCTGCAACAGCAATATCTCTTCCGGGTCCTTCAGACACCCATACTTATCAAAGCCGGCTCTTCCTTGGGTCGCTGAGTGGAAAAGGACGCTGGAAGCGCTTTGATGTTGAGGGAGAAGAGCCACAGGCTGATGATTGTCATCCAACCCAGCCACCGCATGGCCAGACAACGCGGTACCAAACTCTGGAATGTAAGAGGGCACCATCGGCATATTATACGCAGGATACATGGGAAAGCTGCCCCAATCTTCGTTCTCCGGGCTCACTTCTGCTTCCGGAGGAGGATATCTCTCATCTCCCCCAACATACTCCGACGCAATATGCCTCGATTCATCGCGGAATGTGACGCGGTTCCCGGCGGGTGGGACGATATAATGAGGCGGCGCCGAGACCTGTGTGTCGATGAAATTGAGCCGGACACCGCGTCGACATATCCGGCCTGATTTGCGACAGTTCTTACACCGATTCTGCGCCTCATCACACTTGAGATGGCGCTCCCGACAAGTCAGACATCCGGTCCGAACACGTCTGGACTTTTTGGTCGCAACTTCATCCGGTTGGTTCGTGTCGCTCCCCAGAACGCGGGGAGTGCTCAGCAAAGCGCTGTTGGGTGTGGGCACACCCCCTTCGTCGAGCGAGCCACCATCCTGAGGCGTTTCCCCTGGCACCGCACTGTCAATGTCGGTGCCGGCTCCATCGGTGTTGGGCGTGGGAGCTATAGATAGCTCAGAGCCGGATGGCAGGAGCTGGGCATTGACGGCAGGTGCCATATCAGACGATCCTGTGCCACCTCGGCTCGAGTGTCGAGTCACCGATCGCCTCTGTCCGACACACCAGTTATCACGTAGCCTCTTGTCAACCCCACAACCGATGATCCCAGCGCATCGTGTCAAGTCGAGGCCTGCTGCGCTGGATGTTCCAACAGATCACACTGGGTTTCTATACCGCGACGGAGGGAGGGGACGAAGGACGGGATGGACGGTGACGACCAAGCGATGCGACATATGAGAAACCGAAGATACCGGCGTAGAGTCGGGCCATTGACGGGATTCGGTGTTGGCGGTCTGGTCTGTGCCTGTTGGAGCGACAGTCAGTATATGGACAGCTTGGGGCGAAGAATAAGAAGGCGCATGCAAAGAGACCAGGAATTGGATTGCGAGGACATACTGAGAGCCCTGTAGACTTAATTAACACGGTCTGCAAGATCTGCAAGACGGGAAGCGGGTTCACAACGAAGGGAATGAGATAATGCAGCCGGCGAGATCTGCGGGGAGACGGCGATGCGGCCGCTAAACTGCAAACTGCAAGGGGCTTACGAAAGGCCTCGCCAAACAATAGAACGCTTGGGATAGAGAGAAAGATGGCTTCCTTCTAGTCATCCATGAACGCATAAAAAGTGATACAAAACTCGCTATCATTACCTACATGCCAATCGAACATCGTCTGCTTTTATCGTTTCCATCCTTTTTTGTCCTTCTCAATTTGTACCTAGAGGGCTTACAGAAAGGTGTGAAAAGAGATTCATTACCTGTCATATATACTCAACTCAAGCCTTACTCCCAAGTCGGGGCAGTCGGAGTCTGAAATGCATTAGACACATGAAGGCAGCCCAGACAGCTGCAGACAGAAAGGTGACGCGAAGAGCGGCGGCATACGCTCCAATCACTGCAGATGCACCGTTAGCCCACAACTAGAAAGGCAGTATCGAGGGATGTGTCAATGAAGGAGAATCACCTTGCTGCTGATGCATAGGATCCAGCTTTGCGATAGCCTGGACCGACTTTCGTACCAGGAGAATCACCGTCTCCTTGTTAGGACCGGTCACCATCTGCTCCAGGTTGTACCGCAGGGTATTTTGAAACGCCCAGCTGCTCGTAGCCACGCCCATCACCGACCCCAGGTTCCTCCATAGTCCCAGGGTGGTCGTCGCGACGGCCTGTTCATCCTGTTCACTGGTGGCCAGAACGGCTACCATCAAGGACGGATTCGAGAATCCCTGACCGAGACTTGAGAGAGACACACAGGCCATGGCAAGGAGATCAGGGGTGCTCACATTCATTGAGGCAGCGGTCAAGCCTCCAATGAGGAGGAAAACATCCCCGATAATCACCGTCGGTTTTAACCGCCGGGACCAGGTGATTAGAAACCCCGTCGACACGCTGGAGATGGTCGACGCGAGGGTCGCCCCAATCAGTCTGAAACCAGAGTCAGTCGGACTAGCCAATTTGACGGCCTGGAAATACAAGGGAGCATTAAAAATTATGGCATTGACCGAGATCGCGCCGAAGAAATTCCCAAAGATCAGGCTGGCTCGAGGGTCCTTGGACAGCAGGGAGATCGGCATGACGGCCCGCTCTACATTGCGCTCATACCGGACAAAGATCACGGCGACGATGAGAGACAGTACCAGGGAGGAGACGACGAAGGGGTGTGTCCAGGGGTACACGTTTCCGCCCAGGTTCAGGCCCATGATCAGGGCGGTCACGCCGAGGACGAGGAGGAACGACCCGACCAGGTCGATGCTTTTCACTAACTGAAGAATGGTCATCCGCTCGGCGCGCGCTTTCGTTAACCCCAGGTCGGTGGGGGTGGTCCAGGCGGCGACGAGGAAGTACAGGAAGATGAATGGTAGTTGTACGAAGAACGCACCTCTCCATCCCACCGTGTCGCACAGGATGCCACCGAACGCGAGGCCCATGCAACCCCCGGTGCCCAGGACCAGGTTGAGATACGACTGATAGATGCCTCGATACTCGATACGAACGAGGTCGCTGGTCAGAATCATGCCCATGGAAAAGACGCCTCCGGCGCCCAGCCCACAACAGGCTCTGGCGGCGATGAAGCTTCCGATGCTCTGCGCGGTCGCGCACCATGCGGTGGTCGCGAAAAACACGGCGATCGAGAACAAGTACACCGGCCTCCGACCGAAGGTGTCGGAAATCCGGCCAAACAGGGGGAGAAAGGCGGTGGATGTCAAGAGGAAAGCGGTGGACAGCCACGAGGCCGAGTTGGAGGCGTGGAAGTGGGATGTGATGACGGGGTGGGTGGAGGCCATCAATGTTGAGTCAAAGAAGCCGATCATATATCCCAGCAAGACACCGCTAAAGATCACCCAAAATCGGAAGGGAGAGACATTGATAAAGCGAGAGGCGTAAAGGTCGGGTTTTCCTTCCAGGTCAGAGAGGGTTTTTGTCTGGTCTTCAGTCGCGCACGGAGTCCGCCCTACGCCCGAGTCGACTTCTAGGCCCTGGGGAATCGAGCTGACACGAGAGAGATTGAGAAGGGCGGCATCTTCTTCCACGATCGACGACGAGCTCGACTGCAGTCCGGGGTCTACTGCGCTGGGGTTGAGCAGCGGGGTGGACTCGTCCACATGGGGAGTCTGTACCCGACCATGCATCACCTCTATTGTATAGAGATCTATATTGTGGTGTTGCTGAGAGAGAGAGAGAGTAAAGATCTAACTCAGAGGGTATTTATTAGAAAGGGTGAGGGTGGAGAAACTTTTGTCTATGGAGGATGTGAAGAAGATGCAAAGATGGAGATGGCAGAGGCGGAGAAGATTTTATACTCCGTAATAGGAGGAAGAGCCCTAACTGATAAGGGAGACACTAACTAATGCACCTGGTGGACATGACTAACCAGGATTCTCCTCGACCTTTTCAATGCACTTCTCCCTGGTTCTATACATCTACATCTTCCCTTGTCTGCAGAGTATTTCTATCTGAATATATCGTTGGACCACGAATCCTTGATTATCTGCTTCGTTCACATCCCACCAGAATCCCCGGGTGCTAATATCACAGGAACCACCTGGGGCGAAGGACAGTCTCCCCTCTTCTGGTCGAGTCATCGGACCATCTGCATACTATGCATATCAATAGCGGGGGAGATGGCCGAGATCCTTTGCCGGGAGCCGATCTCAGCTGTACTGGTTCACAGTGATGCGGTGTGGCAATCGAAACCGTCCAGGGATATCCTTACTTCGTACATGGACACCTTAGGACAGGAACACTTCGTATACCGAGTATACATTGACTCGCCAGTCTATTTTATTTCTTGAACTTTTTGATCCACGGAAATACTCCTGCATACCCCGCATGGAATTCCGAAGATGAAAGGCGGTGGCGGCTGATAATCACGATAAGCCGGTGCTGCATCTCTCTACCACTCCCTGAATATATATCGAAGGAACATCCCTCGCGTACTACTACACGTTTCATGCCGCATATCAATCGCAACATGCGCCCCCCTCTTCGGATCGCCGTTCTCGAATGCGACACTCCCGTCGAGAAAATCGACCAAAAATACAAGGGATACCGTGGTGTCTTTGCCGCTCTCCTGCATGCAAGTGCCCAGGCCCTTGGTCAACCCGATAGACTCGACCCTACAACCGGCCTCGTCATCTCCGGCTGGGATGTTGTGAGCAAACAGGAATACCCGAATCTGGAGGACGTCGATGTCCTTCTTCTGACCGGATCGAGTGAGTCATAGTCTGGTGGCGTCGCATGCGAGGTCTGACCATGCGCAGAACACAATTCCTTCGATAACCACCCGTGGATCACCAAACTAGTCGAGTACACCAAAAAGGCCATCGATGATAACCGGGTGAAGATCCTGGGGATCTGTTTCGGACACCAGATCATCGGCCGTGCGCTGGGGGTGAAAGTCGGCCGCAGCGATGTCGGATGGGAGATTGCCGTATGCGATATGGATCTCTCCGAGCCGGGGAGGAAGTTGTTCGGCAAGGATAAACTGGTAAGTGACTGGCTCTTGCTCGTCTGCCTCAGTGCTAACAATACATCAGAGAATCCAACAGATGCATCAAGACATCGTGCACGAGTACCCCGCCAATGTCGTCCCCCTGGGGTCGTCTCCCCGCTGTGCGGTGCAGGGCATGTATCGAGCGGGCAAGTTCATGACTGTTCAAGGACACCCCGAATTCAACGAGGAAATCATTACCGAAATTGTGAAGCTGCGGACGCAGACCGGGGTCTTTACGAAGGAACAGGGCGAGGACGCCCTGGAACGAGCAAAATGGGAGCACGACGGCGTTGCGATAGGTACGGCCTTTTTGAAGTTCTTGCTCGAGTAGACCATAGACTGTTGGGAAGATGATAGACTACTTTAGATTCCATGGAAGTTTATATACATACACCTTGGTTAGTATGATAATTGAGGTGCGACCAACCAATATGTTGAAATTAACAGTTTCATTCATATCGTACGCGGCCCAATGCAACAGAATAGAGTGAATTCTCTATCAAAAGCGAACTGCGTCCGCCAAAGAAAGCGCCAATCGCCATAGCCTATGAAATTCGTCACCACATCAGAATATCAGTTCAATGCACAGCAGGTATTCGCAATCATTTGCCCGATTCCCTATAAACAAGCAACCAAGAGAAGCCTTCCTCTTCCCACCATCTATCAAGATCCCCCGCATCCGCAAAGAATTACCCCGAAGCAGACGGGTCCTCTCGCTCCAAAAATGTCGGATCCATATCAACCTTGCGCTCAAACTTCGACCACCAATCCCGGAACGCCTTCAGCGAGACGACCTCCTGACCCTTATTGTTCGGATCCGACTCTGCAAAGCTCGCCAAAAAGTTAAACGCATTCCCAATGATGCGCTGCGCCAGCACCTTCGTCGTGATCTCCTTCTGCTGCCGAGTCTGTCGCACCAGATCTGTAGACGGGCCGGCGCCGGCGCCCTTCTCCGCCTCCAGAGCCGCCAGCTGCGGCGCAACGTTCTGCACCGGTTCGATGGAGATGCCCAACGTCGCGTTTCCGCCCGCACCCTCGTCGAGCATGACGTCCTCCTCCTCGGCTTCCGTGCGACGCGGGGGCGGCCGGACCTTCAGCACGGCGGACGGCTGCTCGTTCGCGAGTGCGCCGATGAAGCGGAATTCGGCGCCGGGGAATTGGATGTAGATGGCGGCGGCGGTGTCCTGGGGGAGGACGGTCCCCGGGAGGAAGAAGACGACGATCTCGGAGAAAGAGGGGGAAATGGGGAAGTTGAAAGCGAATTTAGTGGCCTGGCCGTTGGGTTGGGCGTCCACGGCGACGATGTCTGTCAGGCAGGGCCTGCCGGGGATGATGACGGAGAACATGCTGGAAGAGAATGGAGTATGCCAGGGTATCAAATTTGGAAGAGTATATGAGAAGGAAGGAGTGGATATGTGCCGTACTATAGACGCAGGCGGCAATTGATGTGCATTGTCAAGGAGATTGGAGCTTGCGAAGGTGTAAAGGAGCTCTGGAGAATTTCCCCGGCCGGGATCGATGATGGAATCTCAAAGAAAGCCCGCAGTGACGAAATGGTGCAGTACCCTTATCGATAAGGGCTTTGTGGCCTCAGGCAGCAGGGTTAAAACCTACCACATTCCTGAGGGCCCTCGCATCTGTGGTAGGTTTGGATTTGTATGGTGAATTCGGGATTTGCGTGGCTGTGTATAGCTTCATCATTCATACCCCATTATAAAAATTCTCGATATTCACTGTGATGAGGTAGAGTTATCAACCTACCACTTTTTGGACCTCTCATTCCAATGTGGTAGGTTTTCTGATTCTGCCTCAGGCATGAGTATATGCCGCTAACCCGATCAGGAAATTATATATTCCCCTCCGCAGGAATATCATCTGCCGCTTCGCTCCCAGCCATACTCAACGCACACAGCATAGACGTTCTGCAAAATGGGCAAGTCGAATCTCGAGCTGGTCAATGAATGCGACAAGTGATTGCACCCCTCCAACCCAGACGAAACGCCGCATCTAACACCTTATCTTACTAGATTTCCGTACTATCAAGACGACCCAGCATACTATACAGCCCACCTCCGACACTACCATGCCTTCAAAGTCACCGGATGCGATGCAGTCCTAGGCTACATTGTTAACTCCGTCGTCGACAAGTTCTTCTGGCCCGCGGATTGCTGGGCCATCGACTCGGCGAACCAGACCGTGACACTCGTGACTCCCCCGAACGCAACCCCCCAAGATCGGACTCGTCTCATGGCCAATACGCTCGCCGAGGCCGTCCGACGGGAGACCTTTGAAGTCCTAAAAGGATGGCGCAATGAGATGTACCCCATCTACGGGCCCGGCGGAGAATTCCTGTTCGAGATGGAACGCAGCGCGACCCCGCTGTTCGGCGTGGTGTCCTACGGCGTGCATGCCACCTGCTACGTGGAGGACGAGCAGGGCCTGCGCATCTGGGTGCCCCGGCGCTCGCGAACGAAGCAGACCTACCCCGGCATGCTGGACAACTCCGTGGCCGGCGGTATGAGCACCAGGGAGCCGCCGTTTGAATGTCTTGTCCGGGAAGCGATGGAGGAGGCGTCGCTGCCGGAGGACGTGGTCAAAGCCAATACCACTTCGGTTGGCTACGTCTCGTACTTCTACGTGCGGGATGCGCGGGCGGGCGGCGAAACGAACCTCTTGCAGCCGGAGATCGAGTATGTGTATGACATCAAGCTGAGCGCTGATGTGACGCCCAAGCCCAACGATACCGAGGTCGAGGCGTTCCACCTGTACACTGTTGAGGAGACTAAGACGGCACTTGCCAACGGCGAATTCAAGCCCAACTGCGCGGTTGTCCTGATCGATTTCTTCATACGGCGTGGCATCCTGACGGCGGAGAACGAGCCCGATTACCTCGACATACTGGCCAAGATGCATCGGCGCTTGGAATTCCCGGTCGCCTCTCATGCAAAGGCGTAGAAGGCAACCTACGCTTCGATATGCAGCGACACCACGTGAAAAAGATATTTGATATTCTATCTGATATACCCAGCCACCAATAGAACGCCGACGCTGCCAGTAAAAACCCGACCAAGCACACTTTTAGACTATCTGGGAATCAACCTTGGACGATGATATCCATGAGACGTCCTGATGCACGAAACGATAGAGACTCTATTTCTTCAGGAGAAGATACACGTAGTCGATGCGGAGAGGGGCCGTCTTCTTGTAGGGGCCCTCGAGGTAAAGCAAAAGTCCGCCAAACGAAATGAACACCGCCCTGAGATATCGGTCAGCAAAGGGTTACCTTTTTTAACGACCAGTTCAATCTGTCGCAAGCACAGAATGCACAAAAGAGCAGAGGAACCTACATGTTGCCCGAAGTCGATCCCTCTTCAAAACGGTACACCTTTCCGTGACACACATAATCGTAATCGTTTGCCAAGCTCTGTTCGCCCATGCCAACCTCTCTCCAGCCGACCTTGGTGCCGCTGTCCTCTTTGCCGTCCAGAGACAGAGTCGACGCGATGGCCATGGACAGGGACTCGCCCACGGCACAGGGGTAGAGTTCTGTGTTCACATCGAGAGTGAAAGTTGTGAAGTTATCCGAGGAGGTGCAGGTCAAACGAGAGACGCGATCGTACTTCTGCGCGTTGATCGCAGTGATCGTGAAGGTATCTTCGAACAGGACGGGGTCGGACATGGTCGCGGTGTACGATAAGCAGGGTATCAAATAGTCTAGAAAGAAGTGTCGCAGATGTATGTATGTGTCGAGAATATGTCAAATCCCAAATCTGGGAGCGAGTGGTGAAAGCGACCGGAGAGCACCAGCAGTTGGGGATGGTTGAAGGGACAAAAGCCGCCAAAGCTTTTTTTGCTCGACTTTTACCGCGCCGCCGCTTTTGCTTCCGCCCGGCATCTGCCCCGCAGCTCATCCGCCAAAAAACTATTCGGGCGCACGACAGCTTCCTCCAGCTACCACCACAATGTCGTTTCGCAAAAGGAATATCGGTCTGTCTACGGGGGCGGATCGCGCATCTGTTCCTCATCCTGCACAGCCGCAACCTCCTGCACCCGCGCCAGAATCGACGCCCGGAATCCGCCCATCTCCCGATGATGGACGCCCAACTACGTCGACCGGCACGCCGTCGCTGGACAATCTTCTTGCAGGACATGGAGGGCTTCCTATCGGGAAGATGCTGTTGATCGAGGAGAATGGTACGACGGATTTTGCAGGCGCATTGTTACGCTATTATGCAGCAGAAGGCGTCGTACAGGATCAGAAGATTCACGTCATCGGCATGCCTGAACAATGGGGCCGCAGCTTGCCAGGATTAATAGGACCCGCCGATGCTACGGACGACAAAGCCGACAAGCGGAAAGGGGAGCGCATGAAGATCGCTTGGCGATATGAGCGTCTCGGCGAGTTTGGCGCTGGAGTCGCAGGATCCAGAGGTAAGCCGATCTCAAACGTCAACAATGGACGGCGCTCATAGGTACAGTGCCCGCGGCAAACACAGGAGACCAAAGCACGAGTGCGGGGGACGGAAGTCAAGCGAAACAGCCCTCATTTTGCCATGCGTTTGACCTCACCAAGCGTCTCACCCATCCGTCCATAACAAACATCACCTACATCCCTCTCACGCCCTCGAACGAGCCCTTACTCGTCTCCATCCACAAGCGCCTCCAGAATGCTATCGCGCAGAGCCCCGCCAACACCGTCCACCGTATCGTGATCCCATCACTGCTCAATCCCACATTGTACCCACCGGACGTGGTCCAACCAGAGAGTCTCCTCCCATTCCTCCATTCCCTCAAGGCTCTTCTGAGCACAACCGGCGCCCGCATTACCGCCATGATCACAATCCCGCTCTCGCTATTCCCCCGCACGTCGGGGCTGGTCCGGTGGATGGAGCTTCTCAGCGACGGCGTGATCGAATTGTGTCCCTTTCCGCATTCCGCCGACGCGCTCGCAACATCCGGCGCCGCGACGGCCCACGAGGAACCCCCACAAGGCATGCTAAAGACACACCGACTGCCCGTCCTGCACGAGCGTGGCGGCGGCAGCGACCAGAACGTCGGCCAAGACTGGGCGTTCACGCTGAGTCGACGGAAATTCGAAATCAAACCGTTTAGTCTGCCACCGGCGGAAGGCGACAAGGAGGCGCAGGACGGAGGGCAGTCCGGCGGGATGCCGAAAAAGGCCGATCTTGAGTTCTAAGACGAAAGACTAGGTGCCGGGCGAGAAGCGCACTAGATATCATCCATCACTCTTCGTGGTCCGATTCCGCGAGCATGTTCTCCAACTCGATCTGCTCGGACATCGCGGGGCCCGAGTTCGCCATCGTGCGGAGGTAGTCTCTTCCGTAGGCGTCCATCCCGGGTCTGAACGAGAATCGAGAGCGGAACGACGTCCCCAGGCAGGACGACAGAGCGAGCCATGCTTCAGGTCCGTCTGGTCAGCTACGGCCGGATGTGGGGTTGGACAGGCGACGTACCTAACAGCAAGAGTAACGGGCCAAAGAAGACCAGGATTAGTAGCAGGATGAAGTTCATGATAGAAGGGTGACTGGGGACAGAATATAGAGCAGGACTGCCGTGCGCAATAACAACAGGAATACTTCAGACCTCAAGAGTTGTTGTGATGAGGAGCGCAAGTGGTCGTTCTCCGTAGCTGGAGTGGGTCGTCCATAATAGGAAAAGCGCCGTCCGCTCTCTTTAAAAAAAGTTCTCCCACGGAATTTTGACTCTTCTTCCACTTCCACTTCCACTTCCACCTCAGCTTCTGCTGCTCAAAAGACGAGCAGCTTAATCCCGATCATGCTTTATTGTATTTGATGGTAAGTTGTTGATCATCTCATTTCATCCGTCGCACCTCGAATGATTATATAACTACAAAATCTGTCAATCCCCTGAAGCTCATTTAATATCTCAAAAAAAGAGCACCTGTGATTGAGAAACGTACTGGAAAATGACTTGTCCGATTCTTCTACATGATCATGTCACATCTTGCGGATTCAAACGCTAACTCGTGCTGTGACGCAGTGAACCCCTCCCTTTTTCTTGACCCTCAACATGGACTTCCAACCTGACCTTCCTATCCCGATCTCGTACATTGCGGGTAACTACTATGTCTTCTCCATTGACGCCGTCTCGTACCTCAGACGCGAGCACCATATTTGCGGCGTCCTCATAGGCACCTTGCCGCAGATCCCCCAACAAAACATCTTCCTGGGCCTGCCCCTGGAGTTAATGCCCGAGGAAGCCCGGCTGCTGGTGGAAAAGGGTGTAGCTTGCATTGTAGACGAGGTAAAAGTCCAGAAGCAGGGAATGAAAGCCCTCATGGAAGACGACCGCCGGCGGTATCTCCAGGACCTAGAATCCCAAGGCCTCCAAGCTATGCGCGTGCAGACTAGCCGAAAAGAGCAGCAGAAAGAGAAAGCCTTAAAGAAGATAGAACAGCAGAAGAAAGCCGGAAAGGCAAAGAGTGATTCCCGGAAACAGGCGCCTGAGGCGGACGACAAGGCAGACAATCCGATGCTGGATCTCTTCGCAGACGATAATGGTCGAGTTGCGAGTCCTAGCCCGACGATTTCTTCCTCGACCGGTGCTTCGGTCTCCAAATCAGACGCCGCGATGGGCATTACGCCTCCCACGTCCCATCCTCCCCTCCCATCCAAGCCATCCGACGATCAACTGTTGCCGCTGCCCCAGGTGCCGTCGTCATATCCTCTGTTCGCTCACTTGCATTCCGAGGGCTACTTTCTCTCTCCGGGATTGCGGTTCGGATGTCAGTATCTCGCCTATCCTGGAGATCCTCTGCGCTTCCATTCCCACTTCGTTGTTGTCTCTGCGGAATGGGATGAAGAGCTCGACTTGATGGATCTCATCTCTGGTGGCCGTCTGGGTACCGGTGTGAAGAAGGGATTCCTCATCGGCGGTGCGGAGAGGAAGGCCGAGGAGCATAAGGACTATCAGGACTGCGTTCGAACGTTCAGTCTTGAGTGGGCTGGAATGTGAGGTGAAGCTGTTGGCTGCTTAGCCATCAGGCGTCAATCACAGTGGACAGCACGTCCATTACCCGCATGTTGCAGCATGTGCTGTCGGATGTCCGCACTTACTGTGCATATCCACCCAGGATGCTCTGCATTACCAGATCCTGCTTACAGCTCTGCGCGCTGCCGTGTGGGCGATCATCAACCAGCCGCGTTAACAAAACGCCCAGGCTTGGCTAGTATGGGGCGGCGCATCACGATCAACTGAAGATGTCCGTGTCACAGCTCACTGATTGTGGAGGTGCGTTCAATCCTGCGACACGAAATACTTTGGTCCCATTGTTGGGGTTGCTGTTCCTGCCATGTAAAGATACCCATAGATAGGAAAAATTGTTTCAAGTGTACAATAAATTCTAATATATGTCACCTCCATGCTCACGGTTAGGTCGATAGAAGGCTCGTACGGTGGGCAGTATGCCACACCATGTAGTATTGGTAGATCAGTTGCATTGCAATTGCTGTGTTCAAGGCGACTATCAAAGGCATATCGGGCATACCGATTGCCAAGCTGTGCGGACGGCGTCAGACGCCGTAGACGCTTTGGATGTTCGAGTAGGAATAAGCCAACGTAATGTGGCATTTCACATCCCTACGTGTCGCCTGATGAATGCACAACGTCGCTAGTTCATACCGTCGTGATAGATCATTAATGCTCGTCATCTCAAACGACCTAGAGGTAATCGACATTCCGCCATTTGAACTTCTTGTTTGCCCGGTCGACCGGGCGATTCTCAAACTGGCTACCGTGAAGTTCAAAAATCAGCTCCCTAGTTTTCTTGTCACCGTCTCCCTCCGGATCCTGGCTCGCTTCCATCTCAGGAAAGGGCACTGAAAACCGGAAGATGGTCTGCTCCTTGGGGATTGCTGTCCCAACGCGCAAAAGTCAGCACACCATCACAACAAGTCCCAGAGGCGGGTTCTCACTTTTCACTTCATCCTTCTCCGTAACCACCACAAAGGTAAACTTCGTATCCCGAACCACAATCCCCTTCACACCGACGCGCCCCGCGCACCGACTCCGAACCACCTCGACGCAGGCCCCGTGAAAGTCAGCGCTGACCAACTTACTCCCATGCGACAACGCTGACACATTGATTTCCGCGGGAGACCGGCTCTTCATGTCGAGGATTTCCTGCATATAACCCACCCACATCGTGTGGAGTTCTTTGAAGATGGCGTACTTGCATTCTTCCTTGGGGAGGTCGTAGAGGCCCGAGGCCCGCTTTTCGCGCGCCGACAGCGGACGCGGCTTTTGCTTGCGGAGGAAGTATTCTTTCTTGCGGAGACGATGGAGACGCCGTCGGGAGCGGTTGTCTTCTGGGGTGGGCGAGGTTGGTCGGAGATACAGGGGTTTTTGCTTGATGCGTTCTGTGAAGAGCTGGTCGGCGGTGTCGGGAGAGTGGGCGCGCGAGAGGAGGTCCCGGGCGATGTGTTCTTTTTTCGGGGTGGCCATTTTGGAGGTGTGATGTGGTTAGACGAGGAAGAGGAAGAGGATGGTGGAAGATGAGAGGGAAAAGAGTTATCTGTTATCGATAAGATCACATGTAGTTTCCTGTTTGGGAATAGCAGCCAGATGTATACAGGAATCCAACATATGTACTCGATTTTCTAGGACAGTCGACAGCCTACTTTTTCCGTTTTAGTGCTTACCCTTCGCCGCATTTTCCTCACTGAGTAGATTTGAGCACGCTCTGAGTAGCCTGAGGCTTACACTACCGCTACATCCATTGCATCATTACCTGATGCTAGCCCGGGCATTGGGAGACCTGAACAGAGAACTGTAATGAGGGTTGGGACGTACAGTTCTCCTAGGATTAGAGGATATAGGTAAAGCGCGAACGTTCTAGCCTCGTCCACAGCCTCATACACACACGTCACTAACTCGGGATACATCCCTGAAAAATAGGTACTCAATTTGCTCAGTTCAGCCGTTTTCAGAAAAATCATGCGACAAAGATCGGCTCGTCATAATTCCCCAAACGGTCGCTTTAAAGTTTGAAACCATGGCCAATCCTTGGTGAGACATCTCTATGGTTGCACAAAGTACGTCTGGGCTTCTGGAGATGTCGGTAACTAGGGATGTACTCAAAAGTCAAAAACCCAAAGTCTCTTAATCCGTCGGAGGTGGACGAAATCACACTACTAAAAAAGCACCGGCACCATTTCATTTACATTGAGCCTAGGGACTAGGGAGAGTCGCGGGTTTCCGACAATGACAAAGACGGCAGACTGATCTAGCCTCTTACAAATAAAGCTTCACCACGAGGTTAAGTTCAATACAGGTTGATGAATGCGGGACTACATTGGCAGTTTGGTAGCAAATTCCGTTTGAACTAGATCTGATGATCCGGCACTGCCATCTGAAATCTCCAGATTATATCATGGCTGTATCATGGATGCATATTGCGTCGTTTAATCCCTTTTCGCCTGCGGTGCTCTACCATTTATGTATTTATACTGTGAGATTCTACCCGATCACCGAACGGACTGATCTCTAGATGCCCACACAAGCAGGGCTTTTAGCCAATAACTTTTCACCCTCTCTGGGCCTCACTGGAGTAATTATATTATATTATATTTTATTATATTATTTATTCAAAACATACCTACCTAGTCATGGATCCGAGCGACGGTATACCCAGCTCTGCAAAGGACGGTTTCGCCAAAGTGCAGACCGCACCTCCCGTCCAGCAACGGGTTGACCTCATTCGCAGGCTGATCAAAGATCTGGTCGAGGATCCAATCGCGAACCCAAATATTCCCAATTCTCTCTTTGAGCGGAACTGGGCAGAGGATAGCGAAGTGGTAGATGAAAACTTCATTCGGCAGATCATCCAGAGCCTTAAAGCGACTCGTGAAGATTTATGGACCCGCCTTCTCGAGACCTGTACTCCCAACCAGAGTAAAATGCTCGAGGCGTTCATTGAAAACTCCAGGGTGCACGAAATCGCGCACCTGTTTGACTTTGGCTCCACCAGAGCAACTCGTGAGGGTCTCCAGAATATGGAGAAAGCAAAACAGGTCCAACTTCCTCTCCCCCAACATATCGAAGGTGGCCGAGAACCGTGGCAACATAGGTTCAAAAACAAGCTCCAGAAACTATTCCACCTACGCAGTCAGGTGTCACCAGAGACAGTTGATATAGGCCTCTTCGAGGATCCCCAACGCTCAACCCCAGTTGTGGTATTGCGGGCCTCCTCTCTCTCTCTGTCCCAATCTGATTTGCTAATATCTAGACAGACTTACGAGGGTGCTGAGTTCCGTAACTGGGGACGGACCGTCGAGAACCGGCCCGTCTACACATGTGTCCCGAAGACAAACTACGGAATACAGCAAATCGTCCTATATGCCGCAAATAACAATCTGGGAGTTCGCGTCTCTGGTTATCGTACGTCTTGTCTCTGGGAGAGGTCTACATGATGACGAGAATTAATACTCTTCTAGGCCATTCTTGGTCCCCAGTCTTTGCTCGTGACAAGGGATGTATTCTCATATCTACGCTAAGTCTATACCAGGCCGCACAACTACCTAACGTGGAATCCCTTGATCCTCTCTGTCCCATTCTTTTTGGGGACAAGCCCACATCGCTCAATTCAATCACGGAACTAGGCCCTGTGAAAGAAGATCCGACGAAGTCGCTTGTCCGGGTGGGCTGCGCCACAACGAATGAGCAGTTTCGATACTGGTGTGTAGAAACAAAGCGCGTAACGTTACCCCTGAATGTGATCATGGTAGAGATTACCTTTGGTGGCAGCAATGGTCCCATCTGGTATGTGATATAATCCCCCTTTTGGGAAAACGAGGGCAGGCCCAACCACTGATATCCGCCTAGCCACGGAGCAGGTATCAGACATAAGACACTGAGTGACCTTGTCTATGCGATCGAGTATGTGGATGTGCACGGTAAGCTGCAGATCCTCACTCGAGCCGATGACGACTTTCTCTCTGCTGCCAGCGGTTGCTTCGGGTTGCTCGGGGTCGTCACCCATATCACGCTCGTAGTCGACAAGATGACGTACGCGGCCATGACACCTCTGAAACAGGCAGTGATCGATGCCATACCCCCTCCAGACAGCCTTCGGTCGCGCGTCCCTCCACCGCTCAACCAGCCCCGTACGCCCGAGCAGATCCGGCGTGCCCAAGAGGACTTCGAGAAGAAGGCTGCCGAAGAGTACTACGCAGAATGGTTCTGGTTCCCTTATTCTGACGAAGTTTGGGTCAATACGTGGTCCAATACATCGGACCCTCAAGGTGTGCAGAACTATCCGGATAATGAAGAAATCGCAGTGCAATGGCTTCAGGCTGTTGCTATAGAAGCTCTACAATATCTCGTCAAGGACACACACACCGCAGAAATACTGCCAATGTTAAGGACTACCGCAGTTTGTAAGCGCACCTTCTGACCCGGCATTCGTATGCTCGAGACATCCATCTAAGCCTCTGATATCCAGCGAGACTAGGCATGGCTTCCCTGCCTGCCGGCAGGGAAATCAAAGCTTGGCTCCCAGATGCGCTTCACTTTAGAAGAGCGATTCAAAACACGCGTGTCCGGGATTTGGAACTTGAGATACCCGTAAGACGATCAACCCCAACTCCTCTTATCCGTTTCCTATAGTACCCATCGGCTCGGCCCCGGCCAGACATTCGCTAACTATACATATTGCAGCTCCCTCATCAAGGTGATAACCTCGATAAACCCGACTTTACCATTGTCCAACATGCCTGGTGGGAAGCAATTATCAAGGCGTATGAACACACAGACAAGTGCCCAATGCGCTTGCCTCTCGAGTTGCGAATTATGGGGGACAGCAACGTGCTGATGGCGCCTCAGCGCGGCAATCGTCTCGGAACAGCCTCAATCGAGGTCTTGACGCTAGAGTCGGTAGCCCAGTATTGGGACGCATTTGCGCAAGAGGTCCTCGACAAATGGATGGAGCTGAGAGAATGGAAGGGGCAGAAGCTTAACATCCGGCCTCATTGGGCTAAAGAATGGTGGGTTACCGTCCTTTCACTGTCGCACTGCAACGAGGTTTACTAACGCCTCTCATGCAGGCAACAATTCAAAGTGGATGGCAAGCCCTTCAGCGAGTATCTCAAGAACGAGTGCTATGGCGATATAGTTCCCAAATTCAATGATGTCCTTACACGGATTGGTCAGACGCAAGGTTGGCGAAGACAGGATCTGAAGAGAGTGTTCTCAAATGGTCTGCTCGATGACATCTTTTTTAATGATATTTAGTGTTTAATGTATGTTATAAGATGCTAAGTATTGTTTCCGAAATTTCATGTCGTGTTATATCATCCTAAGGGAAGACTAAAGCTCCTAGCGGTTACTTATTGATCTAATATGCTTGACGTGATTTATCTATCGGAAAGACATGGAATGTCTCGCCTACGAACTACCCACTCTGTTTCTACTGGTAGGCCCCCATAAAAGTTAATCTCTAGCAGAGACTGCGACTGTATGTGACTCCAAATTCAAGGGTAGTGATCCGATGCTACACCGACACACTTCACCCATTTATCGGATCTGCATACGTACTTGATTTTCTTCCTGGATAAACAGTCGCGGCGAGATCAGCTTAATTATCAATATACATTAACTATGTCCTGAATTTAAGTTTCTGGATAGTGTCTCTCATTACATGGACAGGTGCCGGTCTTCGAGTAAACAGTTCATACTGTGCAATCCCTTGCTCCACCAGGACGTCAAAACCATCAACGATGATCCAGCCCTCAGGCTTGTATGCCTCCATCTGCGTCAGGAAAGAGGTCCTCCGTGGGCCGTATGCTACCTGTATTACAAGGTTAGAAACCCAGCCCATCAGGACGACCAGGAGAAACGTTACCTCTATATAGACACCCCCAGTCTTGCTGCGGAGCCATTGGGCTGGTATGTGATCAGCGGGCGACTTATGGTCACTTTCCACATGCGGAATGCATGATATTACAATAGTCGGCGGGCGAAGGTGAGACGGCCAGACAGTATTAGTTGAATGGAGTAGTGTAAGAGTTAGGCGGGGTCCAGGCTTAGACGCTGCCCACTGGGTAAAGTAATCGATCAGGGCTTGCGCGTTGTGAGCGGTCCGATTGAATATGCAGATGTTCCTAACACCGAGCTGATAGCAGGCATATACAGCGGCCCGTGCCATACCCCCAGCACCAATGATCAAAGCCGCTGTGCCATCACGAATACCGTTTGCGGGCGAGAGATGTTTATGCACGCAATTCCGAAGGCCGACGTAGTCCGTGTTGTAACCCCTTCGTAGACGTCGTGCAGGCTCCCCCGGTTGATGGCGCATCTCGACCACCACCGTATTGACGGCATTAATGTTCCTGGCATCCTCGCTGACTTCGTCGAGGTACTTTAGTACCTCTGTCTTGTAGGGAAGTGATACCGCAACACCTCCATAGTCATCACTGTCCAGGAGCGGATTAATGTCGGATAGGATTGAGGTTTCGGTTAGATTATAGACGTGAGGAAGCCCGCACGCAGCGTATGCATTGTTATGCATTTCCGGGGACAAGCTATAGGATAAATCTTGGCCGATGATAGTATATCTCTTCTTCTGGTAGAGAAAGCAACTTGAGAGGACGAGCTGCGCTTCCCGCAGTGTGACGCCGTTCGGTCTCATTGACTCTATAACCACAGGAGCCAACACAGGGTTCAGGCAGGCGGACGCACGCCCGGCACCACCGACGTTATGAGCGATCACACATATCGGAGACACTCTGGTGAGGTTCTGCCGAAAGCTGACGCACCCCAGATTGTCCTCCAAGCACCGAGATTCTCCTGTCATTCGGATCGCGGCGCATCCAAGCGCATGCGCTCGATTGCACATCAAGGTAAACCTGTGATGGTCCTCGCTCCACTCCAGCGGCGTCGATTGGTGGTACGTGGCTATGAGCTTTGTTCGGCCGATGTTACCGGCGAGTCGCATATAATCCGCATCATCGCAGACTAACGAGCAGGTCAGGGCGTCTGGTGCTAAGCGACTGATGAGCGCCAGGGCGTGGAGGTAACTGGGGATATCTGAGTGCTCGGGGCTCTGTACATCGACAATTAAGAACGCCCGCGAATGCCTTCGTATAAGGGCTACACTTCTTGCTAGCACATCGGCAAGAAGGCAATTCCCTATCTCCGTGGAATCGACAAGTAAAGTAATGGCGTCTGTCCCGTTCTCTAGTTCATCGTAGTTCTGGGCCGGTCGCTGCAGCCAAGCCAGCGGTACCTGGAGAGCATATGTAGGAGACGCAGAAAAGAGTTCAGTCGAGTAGGACAACCGATCAGGACACCCAAGTATATGCTTCAGGAACCTGACAAAGGTTTTCTCCGTCTCCTTCAGCTTGAGATATAAAGGTCGGGAATTGTCCGCCCCGCGAACGAGATCCTCTGAAAGATTATAGTAGTCGAAATTGGAGCATGATTCAAAAATTCGGTGCCCGGTTCGCAAAATGCGGTCAAACATTTCGGGGCTTGTCGTCGCCATGCCTCGCCTCAAAGCCTCTTGGTCTCTTTGGATGTAGATTATTGGATGCCGTCGTGCGAATTCTTTGAACAGGGTCTGCAATCCACTGCTACCAATCCATCCGGTCCCAACTATCACGCAGCCGTGACTGTTATTTGCCAGCAAATCCTCATAGACACGCCGTTCGGCTTCTAGATAGCGTGATGATCCGTTCTCTTTGATATAGGCTTGAGGACAGACATGAAACTCCTCCTCAAAGCAGACAGCAAAATCAACAAACCGGCGTCGGAGGGCCACCGATGCCATGATTCCCAGGGTTTTCTTTCCAGCGCCGGGGAATCCAAGCAGTAGTAGAGAAGCGTTCGGGTGGTATTGTCCACCAGACGAGACCGTGCTTTGGTCAAGAACCGCAGCGAGATTGGTACGGGGTTTCTCAGACAACATGATCGCCTCAGGTCCAGGCAGTGAATTTCACATACCAATCCCAAACAGAAGACATTGAACTGTGAGTGCGAGGGCACCCAGAGAGAGATGCCAGACACTGCCGATATGGCGGCTAAGAGTCTACCCGATCACATGACCTCCTCCACCACTGCAACCCGAATTGGCCGACCAGAACACCAGTAGCTCCATTATTATCATTGTCCTCCAAATTGGACAAGACGATGCCTGACTTTCGTCCATCAAAGCGGCAGCGCATTAGTCGTGCCTGCGACCAGTGTCGGCGCCGTAAATCCAAATGTGATGGCGCACAGCCGATTTGCTCCATCTGCCGTGCAGCGGGACGCAGTTGTACATATAATCCGAGTGGCCGACGGCGCGGATTACAGTCAGGCTACGTCCGGGCGCTCCAAGCGATTCTCGGTATTGTACTCGAAACTGTCCCCAACAGTGAGACCACGGTGAAGGCGATTCTTGGGGATGTGAGGTCTCAAGGTGACTTCCTGGGGAGCGATTTGAGTGAACGGTACATAGCCGTTTGGAGAGGTTCCAAACTATCACAGGAAACACTGCAAATGCTTGACCCCAGCGTGAAGCGAGTATCCGACGATGATGATGAACTGGAGCGCGAGCCAGAACTTGAGTTGGAGCCAAAAGATACGCCTATTTCCACGGCCCTTGCCGGCATGACATCTAACGTCTGCTCCAACTGCCCGGACCACCCGCCACAGTCTCAGAGTCTCTCATTGAACAGACCCAGCGATATTACGGCTTGGCCACTACCGGAGAATGTAGTCCAGATAGTGGAGTACTATTTTTCTCACGTTCATTCATGGTTTCCTATACTGGAGCGTCGGGATATTCTCCGGTCAATGCACAACGACCCTATGGCCCCCGACGACCCGACTGCAGGGGGTCGCATCACACTCTGGGCAGTGATTCTGTACGTCTTGGTTGCACGAGATGGGATGAACCCAGAACGGCATTCTTGGCGGGCACAGATTCAAACCTTCCTTCAGCTGCGCATTCTCGAGGATTCAGACGGACTCCAGCAGAGCCATGCCGAGGCCCTTCTTGTCCTCGTACTGTTAGACATGGGAATTGGGGACCTGTCAAAGGCATGGGTGGGAGTCGGACTGGCAGAGAGACTACTGGCCATATTGCCGATCTCAGCGAGAGACGTTCGGTATGGCCGCACGCGTCATGGCTGCTGCTTCCTTGATACTCTAATATCGGCTCTTATGGAGCAGACCCCGTACCAGTCCGGGGTCACTCGGGATGAGTATGGCAAGATTGACGAGGATGGGCTGGAGGAGTGGGATGTATGGGTTCCGTTTCGTTGGGATCATGAGCGAATGCAATACTCGTCAAAGGGAGGGCCTCTACGCGCCCTGAGTGCGTTCAATTTGAACAGTGAACTTGCTCAGCATCTAGCTCGGATGCTTCACCTTCAGCCTGCCCGGGATGATGCAGGTAGGCTGATGGCTGATTTTCAGGACTGGAAGCAAGCTCTCGCTCGTCGCTATCCTGTCGCCTCAAGTCATAACCCTGCGCTGTTGACCCTGCATTTGGCTTCGGAATTTGTGACTTCTCACGTCCTCTGCAAGCTCCTTCCACCCAGCTCATCCGCGGTAGCATCGGTGAGGGCAAGTGTGCGATCTACACTTCACCTGCTGAATCATTATATTGGAATCGCCGGTACAACAAGGACATCCCCGCTATTACGCTGGTTTCTTCACCACGCAGAATCGTCTTTCCATTTGGTAGTCGTGGCCAATGACAGCCCCCAACAAGACGAACTGTTGACACAACTGGCAGAGATGAGGTCGACGCTTGACTGGACCGATACTCCAGGATGCAGCAGAAGGTACAAGGGACCTGTCCGTTTAAGTGATCGGCTCGTCCAAAACGTGGCAGGATCCGGTTCCGAACAAACCAGAACGGCCCAGAATGCCCTTGCGGACGGTGCCCGTGAATTTCTACCACCGCAAAAAAGAAACCCGATAACACCAGGTCGGTGTATAATAGACAGTGAGGTGGCTGGGTCCTCTATTTCCTGTTCCCAGGCGAAAGCGAACCTCGGTGATCCGAATCCAGCGCGTGCTTACACCTCACACCAAGCACATGAATCTGACGACATTAGCTGCTTTGACGCAGTGCTCGAAGAAATGGCAATGATGCATGCAGAGTACGTTATGGACTATTTCATCGTGATGTGGCTGCTTCTGACTAATCCTGAACCAGGACAGCGCCGTCCTTTGCTCATAATTTAGGGTTCTGCGCTGGGGATATAGATTCTGAATTTCTGGATTCCCTTCGCTATTTGGACCCCGAGTGATACGGCATACGCACTTGATGACATCCCTTTTACAGAAGTAGAACCTGGTTCACAACAGTCCCAGCTCCTGTTTTAACCCGTGCCATGCTTGGATACCTCGTTGTGCGTGTGTCTTTGGTGTGGTGGGGGATGGATCCGACATTGTCCTGGAAAAAAGCTCCATTGAAACCCATCCCCTGTAACCAAGGTCCTCCAAGAAGGCCCTGGCTACTTGTACCACAGGGAGGTACCCTCCTTTGTCCTCCTCGTACAAAAATAACCTTGCATTGCGACTCCAGCTCATCCGCGCTGGTTGGCCTTCGACATGGTACGGATGGCCGTGGACCAAGGGCGACTCCATTCTTTCGGCATCCACCACCTGTACATAGAAAACCTTTTTGACATCGATTGTTTTCGTGAGGCTTTCAATGGACTTTCTCAAGTCCATGTCGGCATTTGGCGTCTTTCCAGAGGGGCTTGTGGGATCTGCCCAGACCCGGCCGGCGATGTTGAAGGTATCCAGGCAGCACCCAAAATTGGGTCGGTCAACGCGACGGACAATATCCCACATATCCTCCCAGGTCGAAATATAAGTGCCCCAAGCCAGGTTCTCATAAGCGAAGCGGATGACTGGGGTCTCCTTCAGCCCTAGGTCGGCGATCTCGATCATATCGGCAACAATCAGATCGCGGTCCCCGGAGATACCGTCGGATTGAAAGTTGGACGGAATTTGGATGATATCGGTGCCTAGGATCTTCACAATCTGGAACCAGACTTTCAATTTTTGCAGTTTCTGCTCATGTTGAGCCCGATCAATCAATCCTTCGTAGAACATGAATGGCTGCATCCCGATCACTTCGAGCTTGTTCCGATCGCACAGGGCCCGAATTTCGTGGGCAGCTGCAAACAAGTTCTCATTATTGAGAGAGCCTTTTTCTTTGGCGAGATATTCTAGATCTTCGTAGAAGATCTCCACACCTTCAAACCCGGCATGGGCTGCTTGTGCGAGTTTTTCAGAGAGCGAATGGACCCATGCTCTTCCAAGAGACATCGAAGCTATTGCCGGCCTGCAGGAAGACATGGTGCTTTACAATTGTAGAACAAACTATGAGACAAGGAAAGCTGAAGGCTAGGTGAAGGAGCAGTGGATCCATTAACGCTTATTTATAAAATCGACTCTGTACCGACCCTATGTGCTCATGCGGCCATCGGCTATATCCTCAGCCGTGTTTGCTAGAAGTTGATGGCCGGACTTTCCTCCGCTGCTTTGCGAAGCACAGCCCAAGCCTCCTCTGCACGGATCCTCTTGCTCTGCTCCTCTCCACACCACAGTCGGTATTGCTCGTGGATCTGATGCCCGATGATCTCGGTTCCTTCAACCGTTTTCCATCCCATGGCCTTACCGGCTCGCAGAATCCGTGTGTTTCTAGGCTTGAAGCACATGTCCAATAGGACTCCCTTATCCTCAGCAGCTTCGAGGAATTCGTTCAGGACTTGGTGGACTTGCACCTCTTCTGGTGCGATCGGCTCCGCATCAGGCACCGTTCCTACGACGTAGTACGGTGCTGGTAAACCGTGCACTTGCGCCACAGACTGTACGTGCACCAACTGAAGGTCTTGCTCGTAGTTCTGCTTGGTTTCCTGGAAAAGCGCCGCCGTTTCATCTGCATCACGGTTCACGATGTAGATTGGACTGCAACCCAGCCTTTCGTGCAGGGTGAATATCGCCGCACGGCATGCGCCCCCTGCCCCAATCACGACGGCCGGTTTCCCCTTGCCTTCAAGACTAGCACTGAGAAGACACCCTTCGATTCCTCTCCAGTCGGTATTGGTGCCTCTCAGTTGTCCATCTGAGGACCGGTAGACGTTGTTGCAAGCGGCCAGCTTTGTTGCGTAGTCATCTAGCCCGTCCAGATGTTCCATGATCGTTCGCTTATAGGGCATCGTAACAACTCCGCCGGCAAAGGTCGGTTGGCGGAAAAGCTGGATTGCATCCTCAACGGATTGGCATTCTCGTGCGTGAAATTCCCAATTGTAGCCCAATGACTTGGCGATATAATTGTGCATCGGCGGGGCGATCGAATGGGTGACGCCGACGCCGACGAGATAAGTATATGCGCGGGAATCCATGATCTTGACAGAGGCAGATATTTGAATGAAAAGCGCACCTACTAGAAGAAATATCGTGGGTTTCATACGAGCAACGACAAGAAGTACCTTTAGCATTTCTGGCGGCGCAGGTTTGGCCGTCGCTAAAAGTCATAACCGTCCGGATGCGCTCCGAGCCGACCACCATCGGGTGTGCGTCGGCTCCTCTACAATGAATTCCCCGGAGACCTTTTGCTACTTAATCTCAAGCAGACACCGTGAAAGCCTCGATTTTCCACTGTCGTCATTATGCCCGACTTGCACACCCTTCCGGCGGGCTCACGCCCAGAACGTGCCATCCGCAACAACGGTCCGTCCGATCTTGCCCTCGAGCGATATAAACTCCGGGAGCTGGCAGAGGGATGGCCGTGCTACCGGGATGCATGCGAGTGGGAGAACCTGCGCTCGATCTTCCATCCCGAGGCCCATATCTACACCACCTGGACGGGTCTCACCCACCACCTCCAGTTCATCGAGGCTTCAAAGACTGGTATGGACAATGGGGTGTTCATCATGCACCGCATCCACGGGAGCACAACCGATATCGACCCAAGCGGGGTACGTGCTGTCACCAAAATGAAGGCCACTATCACCCAGAGATTCTCTGGTCTCCCCTGCGTCTCTGGGGGCACCTGTGAAGCTGATGCTGAGAGCGATTGTCGGTTTATCTTCTTCTGGGAAAAACTAGACGGCTCCGAGTATCCGGAATTGGACCAGCAATGGCGGGCTCGGTTTGTGAGACACTGGTATGAGAAAGACAAGCTGATCGCGGTGACGGCTGGTCGTGACCCCGTTATCGACCTGGAGAAATTGCAGCAATATCCGCCCGGGTACCGGCATTTGGCATATCTACAGGAATCCACCATGGGGGTCAAGGTTCTTCTCGACCTCCCTGGACATCGGAGAGAGGGATCCACGGTGAACGGGCAGAAGCATGATCTGTTGTATTTACAGGCTCGTGACTGGGTGGAGGGAAAGGATGTTGCGTGGTGATCGGGCTTGGGCTGAAAGATTGTATCTATTGAGGAATATCCAATGCAACAAGACAAGGACAACCGCTGGGTGGGTAAATATGTATCCGATATACTACATCTTCACGAACGTAATTTTCCACTACGCTTAAATCCATAGCCTTGTATGCGCCGGAAGTCCGACACCAACGCAACCCGCTGGCCTCTCTATTTAAGTCCATCATGTTGCCTCCGGAAGAAACGGATGAAATATCCATTCGAAACCATCATGCCGTCTCTCCTTCTCATTAACGGTCCCAACCTGAACCTCCTGGGCACCCGCGAGCCTCATTTATACGGTGCCACCACCCTCCGAGATGTTGAGGAAAAGTCCAAAGTCCAAGCGAACAGCTACGGAATAGACCTCGAAGCCTTCCAATCCAACCATGAAGGCCATATTATCGACCGCATCCACTCCGCCCGAGGCCATATCGATGTCATTATCATCAACCCGGGCGCGTTGACGCACACGAGTCTTGGGTTACGCGACGCTCTGGTCGGCGTCTCGATTCCGTTTATCGAAGTCCATATCACCAATGTGCACGCGAGGGAGCCGTTTAGGCATCATAGTTATCTGTCGGACAAAGCATCGGCGATATTGGTTGGTCTGGGAACTTATGGGTACGAAGCGGCCATTCAGCATGCAGCCAAAAATATGATTCGCAAGAACTGAAATGGCCAATGTGTGGCCTTGGATACCTCCTTACGGGTGTATATCCTACTATTGAAGAAATCCAGTATAGGTGACATTTCACATAGCTTTCAAAGAGTGTAATCATAAGGCGTATTTGCTCTGCTTCCAGCAGGAAGACGTACATAGCTCCAACCCCACCGTGAGCAGTTACAGAGTATGCTCCCTTTTCCTAATCTCGTCGGCAACTGCTTTCCGCATGACTCCCTCCGGTGGTTCCAGCCCTGTCCAGAGACGAAACTGTTCAAAGGCTTGCCTGAGGAGGACCTCCAATCCATCAGCTTTGACCCAACTGGTGTGCTTCATAGCGGCGGCCAAGAGATGGGTAACGCGAGGCTTGTATGCCATTTCAATGCACAAGCCGCATTCTTTCTGAAATAAATCAACGAAGGCTTCAGTCGGGTAAGCCTGTCCCGGAGTTGTCCCAATGATGATGTCGGGAGCCTCGGGAAGTCGAGTAGGGAATCCGACGGGGATGACCTTGCTCAGGCACTGAAAGTCCTGTGCGACCTTACGTGCTGTTTCAAGTGTGCGATTGGCGAGATAGATGTGTTTGATTCCAGCCCGGATCAGTGCATAGACGCCTGCTCGCGCAGCGCCTCCCGCTCCAATGACCAGACCAACCGGGGCGTCGAGCTGATGCTGCATCAGATACTCCGTGATCAGGCTGTACAATCCATACCAGTCCGTATTGTCACCATGGACACTTCGCCCGCTCGCTCCATCGTTTGGCGGCCCATGACGCACAGCTAGCGTGTTGATCGCTCCGATGGTGGTGGCGGAGTCAGCGATCGAGTCACAGAACTTGGATGCGCTCAGCTTATGCGGCATGGTGATGCTAGATCCTCCAAAGGCGGGATCTTCCATCAAAGGGCGCACAGCATCCAGATCTGGGCATTCTTGGATTGTGTAATGGTGGGGAAGGCCATGGTACAGGAACCCTGCGTTGTGTATGACTGGGGACAGGCTCTGTGATATGCCCTGACCGAAAATATAATATGTCTTCGATGCGGACATGGAGACAGATGGGTAGCAGAGAACAAATTCGTATGATGAACTGTGTGTGCTTGCTTCCATGAGTAGTCGCTGTAACTTCCTATATTATGACCATCGGTTATATTCATATCCAAGCACAACGCGGGACCGGAACCAGTAGCCGAGCCGGATTGACAGTCATGAATGGATTCAAGGGTCATCTCGGGGGTTGCCATATGCCTTAAGTTACCTAGTTGGCTGAAATTATAACCTCTATCGGCGCCTTGGTTTGGTCATGGTTTCTGGTGTGCATGCTCAATTTGTGAACATCTTAATACTATGTATTTGGTAGTCGTCCCTGCACGTCGGGAACGCCGGCAAGGTTATGGCGGGCTTAAGTTGAAGCTATGGCGAGCTCTTTAGATATTGTTCGGCAAGTCGACTCCATAATATATCATGGAAGTCAGCATGCACCTTTGGGCGGACGTTCGAAACTCACCATACACCGACGACAAAGTCCGCTGTGCATCGCATAGTGAGAGGCACCACGACTAGGCTAAGTTATTGCCTTAAAGCGATGTGTAGCCATGAGTGCAGGGGGTTAAAGACGCCACACAGAAGGGGACCAATTGTGCACATACATGAAGCTAGCTGCTAGTCAGGCGATGAGACCGAATGCTGATATAACGATCACATCAGCGCTCCCCAACGATGACCTGCCGCATTGATATTGCTATCAGCTCTGGTAGCGAAACAAAGCATGCTTGGACAACCCGAAGTCGCGGATTGAATCAGTCTCAGGCCATTGGGATTTTCGTCGTTCTATCCCACGGCAACTAAGGAGCAGAAGAAGACCAGATATGGCTCATGGTACGCTACATACCCGGGTCTGCGAAAGGCTGCTTAATTGGTTTTCCCTTCAGATGCACGCCATCTCATCGAAGTAAGAGAGTCAGCGCAGAAAGGTTTGGGCATGTTTGCGAAAGTCGACATCGCTCGCGGTACCCGTATCCTTGGAGAACCGGCCCTAATCAAAATCAATTGCAAAACTGGAAACGCGAAAGATATAGTGCGAGCCTTTGAAAGCCTTCCATTACTACAGCAAACTCTATATCTGGAGCTGCATGGACATGCCTGCGACGCTTTCAAGCGCGCTGCTGAGCGTGAGATGGAACAGAAATGGCAGGACATACCGGAATTGCATCGTACAGTGCTTTCAATCTATGCGGCGAATGCTTTTGACGGTGTGTTCTTGCTTGGCTCCCGCTTCAATCACTCGTGCATTCCAAATGTCCACTTTTCGTTTAACCGAACGCTGGAGAAAGAGACTTTTCATGCTATTCGCGACATCACGGCAGGAGAGGAGCTTACCATTATGTACACCGATGGTACTAATCGTACTCGAAGTCAGCGTCAGGCCGAGCTCGACAAATGGGGGGTTCGCTGCACTTGCCCGGCATGCGAGGATACACCACTGGGGAGGGCGAGAGAGACAAAGCGAGCTCAGTTGTTTGTCTTTGATCAAGAACTCGCCATGCATGCACATTTTGGCACGGCGCAATCACACAAGAAGGCGTTACAGACAGTACAGATCATGGCAGCCATGCAGAAATCTGAAGGCCTGGTGAATAGAACACTAGGGATTTCGTAAGTAGCCCGTCCAAGTTTGATCGCCACTCTTACACGCTCTAGTTATCATGATGCTGCAAAACTCTGTCTGAAATTGAAGAATACAAAAATGGCAGTTTTGTGGGCCGAGAAGGAGTTAGAGGTTGACCGTTACTGCGTTGGAGAAGATCATCCCGATTATATGAAAGAGCTTGAGATGGTGCACAGGTTGAGAGCAGCGGCGGAGGCTTCGCTGCCATTTGATGAGTCCATAAGTGAATGGTTCGGCTTGGATGACCCGCCTGCAGACTCGTGCATCATAATGTGAGCCAAGTCCTTTAGATCCAGGCATACATCTCTGCATACTTGGTTTCCGTTCCATTTGCTCCTCAAAAGCACTGTCACTTAAAAGCATCGTATCCACAGTGTAGTTGCTCGGAGTAAGTTCCGAATCAACCATGCGAGACGGCGTCCTTTTCCTTCAGCAGAGACCATATGCGCAATAAATCTTTCGCTGCTTGCCGCACTGGAAGTGATTGGTCCAGCATGTTTAGCAAGGACGTAGATGACTTCACGTGTAACTAAGAGAGTAAAATGGGTGTCATGGCTTACGCTGTTGTAGACAGAGACATTGCGGGATGTACACCAGAACGCATTCGGAGATATTTAGCTGACAGAAGCCATCAGAGATCGTCGAAGTCTTTGGTACAGTTTTATTGACACGTCATCCTCTCATAGTGGATATTGGCCTAGGCCAGGTAAAAGGTTGACCACATTGGGTAGCATGCGCTTGACTCTTTACGTGCTATTTTTAAAGAACATTTGTCGTTACTATACCCATTGACTAACTATTTGAAGATCTCCCCATCTCAGGCTATTTTGCTGAAAACGTCTTAACTGAAAATTACTGTTAGTGATGGCCCAAAACGCCCACGTAGTAGTACTCACGGCAACGGACGGATGCGGTAATGACGGATTCAGTGGTGGCTGCGCTGCTTTATGGATCAGCAAAAGAGTCTGGGCATATATAGCTGAATCGCACCTAGTTGACGTGAGTTGCTACAAACATTGCTCTAAATACTTTTTTTCTTTCTTAAATTAGCTTGCCGGGTTATATTCCTAGATATGACCGGGCTTGATAACTTTTCTGACTTAACAGAAGCCATCACCTCCATAACGTTGCAGCATTTTATTCGAGAGCACTGGCTTCCTTCTCTAAATGGCAACCTAAACGACGAGAGGGCTAGTCTGGACGTGAAATCCCAATGTCTAGAGGCCGCCCAAGCCTACGTGCGTCGATGGAAGCTTCCACAGATATATTTCGACAATTTCGCTGAAAGACTCAAAGGGATGGGTTACCTGCCTCCTTTGGTTCTCCAGAACCCGTCCAAAAAAGAATACTTGACTTACGATAAGATGGCTAGCGAAGTGCAAACCTGCATTTTGCTCAACGACATATTGAAAGCCATGCAGCTCAATCTTAGGCATATACCTACGATTAATATGCTGCCGTTCATTACGGAGGATTGGTTAGATTCTCTAAGCGCGGCAGATCGAGAAAAAGCGCTGCGAGAATCCTTGGATCTGACAGCTCTAATTTTCAAGACTTATCGGCTGGAGACTGTGCTTTCTTGCCAGTGCCTCGGCCGGCGTGCCCCAGAATGGCTTGGACCCGTCGTGGACCATCCCCTAGTGAAGGCTCTCTCATCTACAGTTAAAGGTGCTATGCACCAGACGGTCAAAAGAGTACAATTTGCGGACCGCACAATCAATGTCATCCAAGGCTTCCACCCAAGTTACATATCGCGAGCACCAAATCCAGGATACGAGAACGACAGACGCCGAATTCTTACTTCTGTGTTGACCGAGACTTATCAACCCTGTCAAAATTGGGCCAAACAGAATATCACCAATGACTTGAGGGACACGGCCTATCAGCTGCAAACCACAGCCTCAGCCATGCTAGCTTTGATCTCGAAGTATCAAACTTTGGAGAGCCAGCTTCACAACCTGTTCGAGGAGTCCGCCTACTGGTATTATACGAACGAAGAGACCAACAACTCGCCTCGGACGGATTTTTCGATCCACACTTGGATTAAAACAATTCAATTATGCTTATCTCTTCTTCCTTCTCAAACCATGGATTTAGAGCTGAGGAGATATGAAGCCATCGAGTCGGTAAACGCCGCCCCCACCGAAGGTGAGTGACGACTATGCTTTCTACCCTCTGGCTTGAGCCCCTAGACTTCGGCTTTGCTAAAACATGTCGCAGTCACTATCATCAAGACTCGGCGGCGTGGGTACCGTCTGCAGAAAGAGACCGCACCTGAGCGCTCTCATTAAGGAGCCTCATTTAAATAGGAAAGTCACGTTGAATCTAGAAAATCAATTCTATATAGATTACAATGGAATATCAGACTAGATATTCCATAATTGAAGAATTTACATATATATATATATGGACCAGACAGCACAGAGGAAGGAAAGAAGTAGGGTAGTAAGCGAACTAAAGTATGGTCCACCAATTTAGCTCAAGGGGAAGACAGAAACCAAAGACCGTATGAATGATCGATAGCAACAAGCAGGACGTTGACTGATTGCAGAGGAGGAAGGGGAACGGTAGAGAGACCGCTCTACGCAGGTAAATACTAGCAATCCGATGCTTACAGTAAATATGGAAGTTTTAAGCTGCGGTAGCGCTGATATACTCCCACTATGTATACTTATGTAGTTCTAATCTAATATCTATATATTAGTGGCCGTATACCCCAAGTAATACTTATTAACTATCTCTATTAGACCCCTAAGCAGAATATACCTAAAAAAGATCTATAATTATTATTTACTATGTTCTTTTACCAAAGCGTCTGTAATATCTATCTAAATACCAAGCATGAAGGAACCACCTCCCTAGTTGCTATATGCAACCACGACTTAGGATACCAGGCTACAAATAAAAACACCAGCAAATAAGACTGCTTTATTGTACTATCGAAGCTGTGTAAGTGTCTATTCAGACATAAGCGCAGTCTTCGCTATGAAGTATGAAAACTAATCTGAGTCTTTGTTGTTTGCTTCTCAAGATTGATATGGAACACTACGATTGAAGCACAAAGCACCCCACAACAGGACGTTCCTCTAGTGTGATGGCTTACATGCCATGTCCGTATGCGCGAACTGCGCCCATTCGCCCTGTCCCTTAACATTGAGCTCTCCGTGTTCATCCGTACAGAGCCATGTGCCGCCGCTCTTGAACTCCAACCAATGGGTCCCGTTGGCTTCGTTCTCTTTGTACTGGACAAGGGAATCGTCGTGAGAGCTGCCGTGCGCCCACTTGACCAGCGCCACTACAACCAGGGTTCACCCTTATGATCCAATTACAAGATCTGTGATGCACACTGGTGGGGTCCATCTTAACCCTGCTTCAAGTGGCCAACAGGCGCTTAAGTCACGCCCCTCGGACTCGCACCCATTCAAAAAGACACCACGGACCATTAAGCAACTATCGGATCGAGGATTCATCTTAAACCGTTAAAATTCGCATCCAATCTATTCATGTGGTCATTTCTCCCCCGCGAGAGCAATCCGTCGCGGCGATGGATCTATCTGGCTTCCCCGTTTCTGAGCTGTTTTATAGTTGGGTTGTATCTGTTCTGGCCGAAGAGCGGGAGTCCCGCCAGCTCCCTTATTACCACGCCGGGCCCGGAAAGGATCGAGTGTCCCTCCGGTTTTAACAATCTTCACGTCGTGCTCAAGACCGGTGCGACGGAAGCTATACCCAAACTTCTTATCCATTTCAACACTACTTTGCGATGCGTCCAGAACTATACCATCTTTTCCGACTACGAGGACGAGATCTCTGGGGTCCCGATCCACGACGTGCTCCAAGGGGTCGACGAGCGCATCAAATCGACCCATCCCGATTTTAAGCTCTACACCCACCTACGCCAGTCCGGAAAAGAAGCCCTGTCGACATGGGACTTGCACCCCGACGATCCCAGCACGCCATCCGGCAAGCCTAGCAACCCCGGCTGGATCCTCGACAAGTGGAAGTTCCTCCCAATGATGCACGAGACCCTAAAAGCTCGCAATGATGCCGCGTGGTACTTCTTTATGGAGACCGACACGTATGTCCAGTGGGCTAATCTCCTTGACTGGCTGATGCGAGTCAACCCAGACGAACCATTCTACCTAGGCAACCAGATGCAGATCGGCGACGTAATCTTCGCCCACGGCGGATCAGGCTTTGTGCTCTCCCGACCGGCGCTGAAACGCGTCGTCGCCTACCATTCCACACGGGTGGCAGAATGGGATACATACACCGACCATCATTGGGCGGGTGACTGCGTGCTAGGCAAGGCGCTCCAAGACGCTGGCGTCGGGCTCCTCTGGTCCTGGCCGATGATGCAGGGCTCGAACCCGTGGTTCTTTGACTATTTGTCGCCAGCATTTGGGAAGACTCCCTGGTGCTATCCACCAGTGACCTATCACCATATGACGCCCGAGGGGGTACGAGCAATGTGGGACTTTGAGCAGATGCAGTCGAGACAGGTGAGCGGTCTTCCAGAATAGGACGATTGGCGTGGCTGCTGACACCGTAAAGGACAGAGAGGCGAATGTCTTGTATCGCGACGTGTTCCAAACCCTCATCCAGCCTCGACTCTCCCAGAACCAACCAGACTGGGACAACGAGTCACCAGATGTCACCGAGGGAGTCGCAAGCGTCGCGAATTGCCAGGCGCAGTGCGCGCTGGATGCGGAGTGTCTTCAGTACTCGTACGAACCAGGACGGTGCCTGACGTCGAAGCTGGTGCGACGAGGGAGCCACAAACCGGGGGTAATTTCGGGGTGGATGGCGGAACGGATCAACCAGGTTGTAGCGAAGCTGGGGCCGTGCCAGGACATAGACTGGATCCATCCATAAACTGATAAGCTGTTAATATTCTTGCAACTACGTCTCATTTGCATTCCCTAAAAGGCGACGCCGAACCGACAATAAATAACAACCTAGAGGACATGCTGTCCTCTATGCCGTCAAGGCTAAGAAAGACGACATACTGGCACAGGGGTAGTTAGCGACATTATTATTAGATCAGAAGGCGGCGTTGGTAAACGTACACCCCCTGTAGAGAAGGATGTATCAGTGTAATTCGGTCCTTTCCAACGACGGACTGGACAACAGAATGCATGAAGCTACGCAAGTACGACGAGAGGGATGTGGACTGTCATGTACCTGTAATACCCCAGAAGCATTTTGGCACAGACAGAAGTCCGTTTCACCAGTCTGAAGATGATACTTGTATTCTTGGAGGTCGTCAAAAGGAGCTGAAGTAGGAATTGAACGCCGGAATTGCTTGCTGTTATATAGTGGCGTTACTTCTGGAGCGAGGGCTGCTGAAGGGAGAGGAGAGATAAAGCGGTCAGTTATGACAGGTGGTGTGTTCATATTAACCTCATCGAGTGCTCACTATCCTGGACGGCTGGAGAAGGTGATGCTGTCAAACAGCGGAAATGGGGAAGTGGCAGAAAGAAGGCCCTACGCAGGTAAATACTACCAGGCCGATGCTTACAGTGAATATAGAGGTCTTAAGCTGCGGTGGCGCCGATATCCTCCCGCTGCGTCATAGTTATGTAGTCCCAACCTAATATTTATATATTAGTGGCCGCACACCCCAAGTAATACTCATCAACTATCTCTATTAGACCCCCAAGCAGAACACGCCTAAAGAAGATTTACTAATCACCACCCACTATGTCGTTCGACCAAAGCGCCTGCGATATTCACCTGAACACCGAGCGTGAAGGAACCACCTTCCTAGTTGCTATATGCAACAACGACGAAGGATCCGGCCTGACCAGCGAGATCTCGCTCGACAACTTCCTCGGAAACGAAGATGGTAAGATGGAATCCTGCCCAGTGCATGGAATCGGTAATGGGTCCTACGCCTTCTAGGTCACTTCGTCTGGGGCGGAAAGAACATCACGCAATCATGTCGGAATATGCAACTGCGCAGAGAAGGTCCGAATCGACTGCCCATACTTCATGCCGACCTCCAGAATAGTGCCGGCGATTTCGTGCCCGCAGAATGTCATCTTGAGGAGCATATCTGGAACATCGACGGCGAGTTGCTGTATAAGCCTGATATGGATTAGTATAGGGGTGCCGGTTCTCGGAGGTTGACACGACACGCCAGGTCCAAAGACAGGTGTTGTAGGTTGGAAAGGATATTGGATGGGATGGGATATCATTGTCTATTTATGCGCTACGAGGCTATCCAGACTGATATACGTATAATGCACTTTGCTGATATGTATTATCGCTCGTAGGGCAACGATACTAGTGCTCCATATACCATGCATCCACACACATAGCACCGGAGTGTTGGGTGTATCTCTGTGTGAAGAATGCAAAACATACGAATCAAACTGCAATGCACTAATAGAACATCGTGGGCATACCCAGCACATTCTCAAACCATTGATCATCCCCCAGATCCATCGACTGCATGAACACCATCTGATCCAGATCAGGGATATAGTAATTGTGGGAACTCGTGTCAGGATTGGCGCTCCGGCACTGCCTGGCGTCCCCGTCCTGCATCTGAGAGGCAATATTCCATCGGGCTTCCGCCCACACGCGACACCTGCTCAACAGTTTGGATAAAAACTTCAGCAGATGGTCGTTACACTGCAGCTCCGGCTCCTTGCTGCTCAGATCGAGCTTCTGCAGCATACAGTCCATCGTCGAAATCAGATGGACGGTGTTCCGTACCGCCTGGCAGTCCCAGTCTGGGTCTTTCAGGGTCGTCAGATATTTCAGGAGGGTGATAGTGAGAATCATTTGAGACCAGAAATGGAACGGCTGGCCGACCAGCTTCGAGCAGGGGATTTTGTAGAAATTGTCCAGCCATGATTTGATGTTCTCGACGGACTGCCACAAACACTCCAGCCGTTGGAACCCTAATTGCGATCCGGTACCCATTCGCCCGGCTAGATCTAGAGGGAGGGAGTCTTGGCTAATAGAATATGCCAGCTGGTTGATGTATAATTCGACGTATTGTGCGTGTGTGTTGAGAACATCTGCATCCAGGCATATGTATTAGCCGTCGTGTAACAGTTGATCTCGCCGGTGCTTCACTGTGCAGTACTGACCTATTTGGTGGAGATCTGGCGGAAATGAAGCCCTGAGCTCCTGCAGCTCCCGTCGTAGCGTCTTGAGATACAATAAGCGAGGAGCAGAAGCCGCGGCAGGCGCTGTTCCTGTGCGAGCCTCATCCTGTTGTCGGGCCTCATCCGATCTTTGTTTCAACAGTTGCAAGCGGACCTGAGCGACAAATAACCTATCTGAAGGACATGCTTCGCTGATTGTGAGGACCCGAAGCGCCTCTTCCATCTGAGGCGTCCATCGTAGGGCGTCTTGACGCCCAAGATGCGACGATATACTAGGTTAGCCATATGTTAGTCTGGTAACCCTCCCTAAATTGAATATAGTGGTAAAGTCAAAGAATCAAGAGGCTATGCGCACTTCGAGCTCAGAATGAAACACGCCAGGACAGCTCGCTGTCTTTCCAATAAGCCGTAGGGCGTCTCATCGGTGTGGTTCTGACCACTGTCATCCGCCCGCCCCTGAGTAATAGCCATCATGAGCTGTACATCGGGTGAGGATGGCTTGAATAACCGCAGATCATACACGAGGGAAATGGCGAGCATCATAAGGCGCGAGACGAGGTCTGCGCGACCGAGGAAGGGGTCAGTACTCCACGCTAGATATGTTAGTAGTCCTAGCAAGAGGTCGATATTCGACTGCACTTTGAGCAAAGCCGATGTGAATAGGAGCCGCTTCAGCTCTTCCACCTGAGTCAGTCTTTCCTGCGTCGAAAAGGTGGTCACGGTGTGGATGGCTTGGAACAAAAACGGCCTGTTCTGGCGCAGATACCAGCTCGTCATGTCCGGCGTAAGATCGATAAACGGGAAAGATGGCAGCATTCGAGTTCGGAAGAAATGAAGCCGTTCATCGGCGTGGTTTGGCGACGGCGCCGGGGTCGATGGAAGATACGGCTGAGACAGAAAGATGGGATTTTGATTCGAGCTCGGCGATACTGTGGTCAACGAGTCCGTCGCGAATGCCTGCCCCTCGCTGAATCCCAGCGTCGAGCTCGCGGGGGTTACCAGACTGCTATTCGAGTACGACGTGGATGATGGGAGGCCGTCGCAGTTGAGCTGTTGCGGCTGTATAACGTTGGCCGATGACGCAGACGACGCCGTGGTACCGATGAACGACTGCATGGCCGATAGCAGGCTCTCCATCTTATCCTCGAGCCTGGCGATGCGTCTATCGGACACCTTGGCTGTCTGGGTACTCTGCGCATTCCGCCTGCGAACCGACTCGGACGGCTCACATCTTTTCTTTAGACGGATACATCTGACAGAATCAGCTGGAAAGTCATGTCTGCACCGGCCGAGAGCATGCTGACCGTTCACAAGTATCACCGCTTGGCGTGCGGACACACCGGCACTTGGCCTTGTAGCACTGGGTGCACGCCTGGCCATAGCTGCTAGAATGCGCAAGGGCTGATTTGGATCTCTCCATCGTCAGAACTAGCACGACACACTATACCAGGTAGTCCAGACCGCGCAGTTGGTGGCATATAGGGGTGGACAGGCTTCAGAGATAGTACGTGGGCTTGCTTACTCTCGAGCAACCGGGGGTTACGGGGAGCGGCCGCCGGAGATAGGTACCTTAGGTAATACGGCCGGAGATGCCGTCGGATTTGGGGGCCTCCGAAGTCCGTTCCCAACTGCGTCTGCTGGCGCTGCGGGCGATTGGCACGATGTAACACGAGGGCGTTTAATGCTGAGGGCCTTGCATCAATACGAGCTCTGCAGGACGCAGCTGGGACAGCATCCATGGATAGCTATCCTATAAAACGGGCAGGGGGCGTGATAACACAAGCAAAAGACGTCCTGATTAGGATACTGTTCGATATCGGAAATAAAAACCAGGCCAACTTTAAGTCTGCAGAATTATCAGCTCTCAATATATGCCAGGATCGTACGCAGCGCAATATAGCGCAATATACTGTCGGGTCGAGCCGCCGGATGAAGGTAGGGTCTAGGCATCCTGACAGGTGGTGTATAATGCATTCATTATAGGGAGGTGGTCAGGTAATCAAGAATAGACACGAGTCTCTGCTGAGCTTGATGGAAAGCTTATGAGGAAGTAGTAGGGGTACGCGTTGAATTGTGTATGTTGTTTATTCAGTCTAAGTCTGGTTGTGGAAGTAGAGATTCAGATTTATACAGAACAGAAAAATACCAAGAGTCCAGTCTGACTGGTCATGTTCCATAAACACCCGCTCAAATGCAGCAACTTCTATTCAGTACCATCCGTCTTGTCTATTCCCCTGAGCTTGTAGTTTGAGGGTCTGTAAGTAGTCCCGCGCCAGGCTGTGGGTATCCTGGAGCTCCCCGAGCACCCGAAGCAAGTGCTGGATGTCATCGCCGCCGCCATCCGTAGCAGTCTGTGTGCTGAGAAACGTAGCCGCACATGCAAGAGTATCTGGCAAGAACGGATGAGTCTTGAAAGGGCTGAGGTAGGGCACCGCCTTGGCCAGCCGCACAATCTCGGATGCAGCCTGCGCGGCGCGCTGCTGGTAGGCCGCGGCCAGCACCTGCTGGTCGACGGTGCGCCACGAGGCCTGCTGAACTGTGATGCTGAGATGGACGGTGGCGCGATATGCCAGCATATGGGTGAAGAGCAGCATGGGATCGCTGTCAACGGCCGGGGAAGGAACAAGCATCTGCACGCGTCTCTCCACGGCCGTGGCTAGCCAGCCCTGGCGGATGCAGAAGTCTCTCGTACCAGCCTCGAATTCCGTTGCGTATAACCGCCGGTGTGTCATGCAGCGGCCGTGCAGTGTTGCCATGATGATGCATTCGGCGAAGGGGGACAGCGTACTCGGTCCGGTTTGCGCCATGGCATCTGCGAGAAAGCTGGTGCGGGTGGGCTGGTTGTTCTGGAAGTTCGCCTCGGGCGCAGGGAGGCGTGTAGAAACCTGTATGGAAAGAAATCTAGTTAGCGAGTTTCGCATTGTGTCCGCATGTAGGAAGACGTGCCATTTCTTCCTGCAGTGTCAAGGGCCACTCGTTTTGCAAGCATAACAGTCGATCCAAGCAAAACGCCAACCAGAACGTCCGTCGCCCCTCTTCCGCGTCGACGAAGCTCTCGCTGGAATCAGTGCTAGTGGATATAGAGGAAGAGGAGGAAGCCACCGGTGAGAGCTGAAGGTCGCCTCCCGGGGCATCAATTTCGCAGAGACGAGCCATCTGGACCAGACGAAAGGCCCGGCCGGCTGTGAGCATGGCCTGGTGGACACCGATCCGCAGGAGCTCGTAGTGGCTTAGGAGCAGCCATGCCTGGATGTGCTCGAGGGGGATCTTGTCCCTAGGTGTAGCTGGCGTTTGGCTGTGCGTATCAAGCAGACTCCGCGCTTCGGAATAGAACTGCTCGCTGAGATGGGACGAGTTGGCAGACATGGCCGCCGCCAGGGCCCGCATGGCCGATTGAAGACATAGTTGAGCCGTCGTGTGATTGTCTTGGGCAAGCAAAGCAAAATAGCGCCGGCGGTGGATAATGGGACAGAAGGCGTGTACTCTGTCAAAGTATAGTTGATCTCTAGAGCAGGAGTTAGCACGCTGGAAGCGTATGTAGATCCTGGGGCGCTCGCACAGTTCGGCCCGAATGAGGTCCGTCATCTGTATCTTGGAGCTGGAGTCTACCATAGTAGGTGGGCTGCCGTTTAGGGAATCGAGACTGAGAGGGTCTGTCAACGTGGATCCCGTCAATTCCGGCAGTATCAGGCTGCTGTTGTTCATATCCTGCCAGTCTAGCCATTCCGGCCAGCCGGGGAGACCAGCCGCAGCCTCAGAGCTGGCTGGTAGTTCCAATTTGTCCAACGCAGCGGGCAAGATCAAAGACGCATCTGTGGATGTTCCTACGGATGTTGCCGCAACGAGCGACATGTCGTGCTCCGACAGGCCGCTGGCCTGGATATCAAAATCGTCAAGCATCGGAGGAATGCCGGCGGGGAGTTCGGAGTCCGGCTCGAAGACAGGTCCCTGCATCAGCATGGACGAGGCTGGTCGGTGTTTCAGGTATCGATCGAGCTGCCATCGCAGCGTTGCTTTACAAGAAACATGTTGATATTGAGTCTTTTCGAAACATGGGAAACACAAGCAAAAGCAACTAACAAGTCCACCGGCCACATGGCCGACAAGGGATCAAGGACAGGGAGCAGACCCTTGCAAAGAGCCGAATATGCAGTGCAACAAAGGGAATCTGGCACACGCACCTAGCTGGGATTGCATTGAGTTGAGCTGCCCTTTTATCGGGCCTCGCTGCTGTCTCTTCTCCACAATAACGCACTGCATGCCATTCTCTGTACAGAAACCGCACTTGGGTCGTACTCGGTCACACCGCGCCTTTCGTCGGCGACACTCCTCGCATGCAAAGCCAGGCTGCTGCCGGCCCTTTCTCGCTGCTGGGCACGCCATGAAAGCGACTGGTGTTGTGGAGGACAGCAAAGATTGGTATACAACTCGTGGATAGCGGGGCAAAGTTGGTCCTTTATGGAGCATGTGTAGGCTGGAACAGAAACAACACGATGGGGAACTACGACGAATCATTTCCTCGCGACCAAGCACAATAGATTATGCGGCTCCAGGATTCAGTTCCTTCTGGCTGCCGAGAGTTAGAGGCGGGAGGAGTTGAGCTTCATTAAGGCCTACAGGACAACAGTAAGCGACGAATTTCCGCCACCCGAAGCACCATATTGAACCGTCGGTTTTGACGACCTGTATACTGCGCACTACTGCTTATTCAAGTGGAGTCGCTTGTATGTCCTCATTACAAATTATTCCAATGGAATCCATGCCTTAAACCATGCCGCAGGTATAGACGGAATGTCTTCATTTACTTCTGTGTACAGCAGGCTTATATGCAAATGCTTTCTGCAGAACAGAGAGTACTCCGCCCGAAGACCATGAATGGCGTGACCGGGAATCTGCCTAGTAGCGTTCAGAATCCTCAGGAAGCGCCGTACTTGCATGAGCACTAGCGCTTACGCTTCATTCCGTGAGGATGACTGCGCCGGCAGGGGTATCAACCGTGGAAGATGTAGTGAGCAGCGTTTGTGACAGATTCTAGATCCTCTTTGGTTGCACCGTGAGGACAGACAACGTGGCTGCAAAACCACTAACGCTGTGTCATGATAAGAGACAGGGAAGTGGCCGAATAGACCCCGATCTGGCTGACATCCATGGCGCACCATGACCGGAGTTCGGGGGTCTGAATGCCGTACTCAAAGTCCGTGCCTATGTCCAGACTGCCACGGACATAGACCCCCTGAGCTCCTGCAGCTTTGCATCCTGTACATATAGCTCCGCTCGAGTTCTATATCTTTCGATCCGTTTCAGTGCTTTCCCCCGCTCCAAGCCGTGTCAGCTTACACAATTGCCTCCGTCCAGGTGCAGCTCCCTTCACCTACGCCCCCTCGCCGTTCGCAATGGCTCCCAAGAACCAGGCCGCCTGGATTCCCGCCAAAAAGGTCATCCCTTTCAAGGTTGGCGATGCGCCCTACACGAAGCCGGGTGCTGGCCAGGTAGTCGTTCGGAACACAGCCGTGGCCATCAACCCGTTCGACTGGGTGTTGCAGTACATTGGACCGGCGCTCGCGCGATACATCGAGTATCCCTTCATCTTCGGTACAGACGTTGCCGGCGAAGTCGTCGAGGTCGGCCCCGATGTCGAGCGTTTCCGCGTGGGTGATCGCGTCTGTGGCAGCGCAACGGCCATAGCCAAGGAGGTCAATCGTGCGGCCGAAGGAGGCTTCCAGCTGTACACAGTGATGCGCCAGCACATGTTGACGCCCATTCCCGCGCACATCACCGACGAGCAAGCCTGTGTCTTGGGGCTGGGGCTGGGAACTGCCGCGTACGGCCTCTTCCACCCGGACTATCTGGGCCTGGACTTGCCCAAGATCCCCGCGCCCACCGGTGTTGTCGGCAAGTCTGGCAAGCCGCGCGCCGTCATCATCACCGGCGGCGCGTCGAGTGTCGGCAGCAACGCCGTCCAGCTGGCCGTGTCGGCGGGCTATGAAGTGCTGTCCACCTCGTCGCCCAAGAACTTTGAATACGTCAAGGGCTTGGGGGCGAGCCATGTGTTTGACTATCGGAGCAAGACTCTTGTCAAGGACCTCCTCGGCGCGCTCAAGGGCCGCGAGCTGGTCGGCGCCTACACCATTGGCGACGGTGCCGTCCAGGCATGCACTGCTGTGATGACAAAACACCCTTCCAATCTCACTCGGAAGTTCATCGCTGTGGCCGGTGCCATCATCCCGGCCGAGAAGCTCACGTCGTTTGTGGGCAAGGGCACGTACTTGATGAGCATGATGGGCGGCATGATCAAGTCCAAGGGGAGGCACATGAGGACCGGGGTCGAGGCCAAATTCATCATGGTCGACGGCCTCGTCGACCCTAAGAGTGTCGTGTCTCGCATCTACAAGGAGTTCCTGCCACAGGCGCTCGAGAGTGGCCAGTTTGTGCCCGCGCCTCCGCCGCAGGTGGTGGGCAAGGGCCTGGACAAGATCCAAGATGCTTTGGATATCCAGAGGAAGGGAGTTTCGGGGAAGAAGCTTGTTGTGACGCTGTGATTGAATTGATGGACGTCTCAAGGGCCTTGGTTGTAATAGGGTAGAATGAGGTGTTGTTTTTTTGTACCTAGGTAGTTCTGCAATATACCCTAATACTGCGCTTGATTGATGCCTCCGTACATGTGAGATACGTATGGTAGGTGATCCTGTTATGAAGGCGGAGGAATGTACAGTGAATTGGCCTTACCTTCATTCCACGAAAAGATATATTCGCGTCTGCTTCTCAGTTACGGACGGAGGTTTCCTTGCCACTCTTCATGACATAACGATGAAAATGAATGAAGCATTAAAATTTCTCTAAAATACTAACCCACTTTCTATCCGAACAAGCCCAATTTGCGAAGTAAACTAACAATGAAATAACACTTGATGGTACTACAGCAATCAATGATGCCGCAAAGCCCCTACCATATCGGCAGACACATTCCAGTGCAGAGTAATCCCAGTACCCATCCTCAGAACTGCGTTTCAATCCGCAGACCATTGCCTTATTCTTAGATGGCCTCTTTATCGCCGCTCTCGGGAGACTCGCTGGTGATCGCCTGGAGCTCCTTGGTCTTGCGAATGTCCTTCCATCCGAGACCCGGGGAGAAAATGATGACACAGACACTCACAGCAATACCAAGATACATGACATTGTCGATGCTTTTGGCGTAAGCTGCAAGGACAGCCGTGAGCTGCGAGCCGGACACCAGGTCACGGATGGAGCGGACGCCCGCACCGACGATAACGTCTGGGGAGTGGCCAATTTCTGAAATGCGCTGTTGGAGCTGGTGACGGAGGCTGTTGCTGAAAATGGCATTTGCTGCAATTAGAGAGGTAGCAGCTCCGATGTTTTGCCAAAAGATAATAATGGCCATGGCCTGGGGGATCTGCTCGGTAGGCACGAGGTTCTGTATAGCGATGTAGGGCTGGAGTGCAACAGGTCAGAGGACAATACTATAGTGATCTTTGTTAAGGATCAAACTTACAGCCGCAGTTGTACAGCCGCTTGCCACACCGTAGAGAATCTGGTACCCGATCCATTTCGCGACTGAAGTTGTAGGACTGAGGGTCGACAAGAGTCCGTAGCCGACGGCTGATATCGCACCTCCTGCGAGGAGAAAGGGAAGGTAGTAGCCCAAAATGGAGACTGCAGTATCGAAGACGGTCAGTGAACACGCAACGGATAACACCCAAGAGAATATAAATGAAGACACTTACTCAGAGCCCCTGAAACCATGGTGAATAGAACCAAACCGAGCGTAATGGGAAGCATGTGCACACCGCTCATCAACGGCGAGTCGTCGCGGATTGCCTGGAAGTAAATCGCAATGTAGAAATCGGCCACCAGGACACTGGACAAACTGAAGAACATGGTCATTGCGGTCGACCAAATGACTTTGTTTTTGAGCATTGCCAACGGCACCATAGCCTCGTCTCCCCGACGATGCTCCCAGATCAGGAAGACGATTAACGTCGCAAAGCCGCCAACCAGCAGGCCGATCACGACAGAACTGTTCCAAGGGTGCTGGTTCCCGCCAAACTGCAGCCCCAGGAGGAACATGACGACTGCCGGGCAGATGAGCATGAATCCGGGGAGGTCTAGAGACTTGATGGCGGTGCCGAGAATCTGCAACGGCGGGTCCTTTGGTTTCGGTTCGGGGATCCTGTTGAAGAGAAGAAAGCCGCCGACAATGACGCCCAACGGGAGGTTGATGTAGAAGCCTAAGACGGGATAGTCAGTCTTGGTTTTGGAAGGAAGAGCGAAAACTACATACACCACCGCCAGGACACTCCCGTGGTAAAAGCTCCTCCGATGATGGGTCCCGTCGCCAGGCCCAGCTGGCCCATTCCCATGTTGATTCCCATGAACAGGGCCTGTTTCTGAGTTGGAAGGACGGCAGAGATGGTTGTCACAGCGCCGTTAGCCACGCCAGCAGATCCTACACCGGCAATCACTCGGCCAACGATGAACATTGGCGACGACTGGGCTGCTCCGCAGATGGCGGAGCCAATCTCGAAGAGAATGAAGAAGACAATGAAGGTCCACTGTATGATGATACCATTAGATCACGACGCCGCGTGCGAATGAGATTGAACTGAAGAGCAAGGCATACCTTGATGGAAAACTGGCTGTAGATCTTGCCAGTCAAAGGCTGGAATGCAGCACTTCCGAGCTGGTACGCACCACCATACCTGCGCAGGATGATCAGCTTTTCGTAGAGAAACTACTAATCACAGTTGCTTACCAGCCGACATCCACCAGCGAGTCGAACCGCGAGGTAATGGCCGGAGTAGCCGTGGAAAGAACAGCAAGGTCCAGGAAGAATAGGAAATATGCCAGAGTCACGGATGTCAGGATAAGGGTCACTGCCAGCCCCGAAGGATACTCGCGCTTGAGCTCTGCTTCATCGATGGAGGCACTATTCTCAGCGCCATCCTGCTTCTGCATCGACTCGGACGAGTCTCGAAGAGGTCCATCCATGGCGTAGGATCCCGTCTCAGTCATTGCTAGACGTGAGTTTTGGCCGAGAGCTGACGGGCGGTGCCTAGTCTGATAATTGGATAGCTACCGAGTTATGTTCAAATATAGGAGATTGGCATTCCCTTTGTGATTATAAATGTAGTGCGTCTATCATCCTGACGAGGTCCGGAGTGTAGCAACAGACCGGAGTCTACCTCCGAATTCCGTACACATTCCTGTCTCACCTAGAGCAGCTAATCTATAGGGAAAACCACCGATGATCTGCTCTCATGATCGTAGTGGGCAGAGGAGACCGGACTCTGATTCCGAAATCCGACTTAGGCCCCTGAAGGAAATGAGCTATCGCCTGTACTCGGCTTTAAGGCCATCCTTGTAGCTCTCCGTTCATTCCGCTCTGCTTTCCATTATTTGGGTCGTTTTGTCCCGATGTCAGGCGCTGGTAGACAGCAGTCTGGCTCCTCAAGATGCTGGAACGTGGACACGATGCAACGCATAGTCATGACATGGTGGCCATCGTGGCACCATGAGCCACCGTGCTGCCATTGAGAGCCAAGCTTTCTTTCATTTACAGCTTAACTAACCATCACCCAGAATCCCTCTCGACGCCAAGTCTCGGATCTCCGCCGCCACTGCGCTAACATCCTTCGTTCGGATGGGTACCCGATGGTCCCCGTCCCACTGCACCAGTCTCGCACTAGAGCCCAAACAGCAACGCAGGAGGTCCCGATGCATCTCGATCCCAGGGTCTTGTAGCCCGTGCACGTGGATGGTTGGCAGCTCCAGCAGTTCAGCCTCTGGCCGCGTGTTGTCGTCGCCAGCACCCATGTTCATTAGCGGGCCTCTTCCAGCAAATAAGACAGCAAAGCGGTACTCGGAAATTACATTCGTTGCGCCGTATGCGAAACCAAGACTGGCTTTCTGTCTCTGCTGATGCCGCTGTTGCCTCAACAGCAGACTAGCGGCCACCCTGGCGCCCTGGCTGAACCCCAACAAGCCAACCCATGGTCCTGTTGCTCCTTCTCGGTCGTCAGCGGCCATGGCGGCCGCAATGCACTCGTCGATCTTGTCAACATCGGGATCCTTCACGGCAGGATGTGGCAGCCAAGCGCGGAAGGGACCCCAGCCGCCGTACACCGCGGTCACGTCTGGCCCAGGCCCGGAGGGAAATGGCCCGTCAGCAAACACGAGACGAAACGAGTCGGCCAGATGAGCTCGAATTACCCGACACTGCGTCCTGAAAATACATGCATTAGTGCCGCCGCCGTGCAGGCAAAGGACCCGTGGGAGGGCTGTGGTAGGATCGGTGTGGCCGTCCTGTCTGCCGCCAGACTTTGGTGGAGACATCAGAGATGATAATATGATTGTTCACACAGGATATAATAGGTTGAAATGGGGGCTTGTGGGTGGGTGGCATACGGGGAGTCCGGCGAGACTGGAATGTACGTGTCGCGCGCGCTCAAATAGCCGACGAGAACATGAAGGATGGGAATGGTCTGACACAGCATCAGCTCGTAGGCAAGTTGTGGGATAAGCATCCGTGTCATGCGTAGGTCACACAATAAGCGTTGACATCCATCCCGGGTACTTACTCCGTGTGTATGCCGAGCCCGAGGCGTTCATACATTCTGGCGGAGATGTAAACTCCGGCTCGGACCCCCTAAACAAGTTGTTGCCAAGGGAAGCTTTGAAGGACGGATGTGCAGGATGAACCGAAGAAGGCCAGTCAACAGACACTTTTGATGTCCGTTTCACTGTGAAATAACTAGACGTAGTGCTTCTGCCAGGTCGTGACTTATCTACGAAAGCACACAGAATCTGATAGAATAGAGCAGCACAGATCATTCCTCGATACACGATCTGAAACACACACAATGACAGTCCCAGACCGTGCTCCTCTCGATGTCGCCATTATCGGCGGCGGCATCATTGGCATCATGACGGCTCTAGGCCTCTTGCGCCGCGGATTTCGAGTGACCGTCTATGAACGTGCAGCATCATGGCCAGAGATTGGGGCTGCCTTTGCCTTCACTGGCGTTGCACGACAGTGCATGGAGCGCCTCGACCCGCGTGTGCTCGAGTCTTTGGCTCGAGTCGCCCAGAGAAGCCCTCATGAGAAGGTTCGTTACTGGGACGGGTTCCACCCGAGAACCAAAGAAGCTGCCCAGGAAGAAAGCGCCGTGCTCTTCGAGATTTTGGAGAAGCACATGGCCTACTGGGCCTGTATTCGGGGCCATTTCCTGCTCGACATGGCTGCGCAACTCCCAGACGGTGTGGTGCAGTTCGGCAAACGGCTCGTGGACTATAACGACGATGAGGCGAACGAAAAAGTAGTTTTGCGTTTCGCCGACGGAAGTACCGCCGAGTCGGACGTGGGTGTGTCTCTCCTGCTCGTACATCTGGATTGTGTCGATAGGCGCAGTGATGATGCTAATCATGGCTTACAACAGTGATTGCATGCGATGGAATCCACTCGGCCACCCGTAAGGTGCTCCTGGGCGTAGACCATCCGGCTGCCAACGCAAGCTACTCCCGAAAGTCCATGTACCGTGCTATGGTGCCCATGGCCGACGCAGTCAATGCACTGGGGACTGACAAGGCTCATGTCCAAATCGCACATCTTGGGCCGGATGCTCATATTGTCTCGTTTCCGGTCTGCGAAACCTAACCCCGGATATTGAGGGAGCCCACTAACTCCTATTATCAGGTCAACAACGGGCAGGTGTACAACGTATTCCTCTTTCTTCATGACCCGAACGAGTGGGATCACGGCCACACCATGACCGTCCCCAGCTCCCGCAGCGAAGTCATGGATGCGATCCAGGGTTGGGGTCCCCATATCAAGGAGATAGTCAGTTGCTTCCCCGAAACCGTCAGCAAGTACGCCATCTTCGACCAGGCGGACAATCCTCTTCCGTACTACGCCTCCGGCCGCGTGTGTCTTGCCGGTGATGCGGCCCACGCCAGCAGCCCATTCCACGGCGCCGGTGCTTGCATGGGCGTTGAGGATGCGCTAGTCCTTGCGGAGCTTCTGGAGCTTGTTGACGCCGGCCCTGTGGCTGCGAGACAGCGCAACATCAAGGCAGCACTGCAAACATACAGCTCCGTGCGAATCGAGCGCAGCCAGTGGTTGGTCCAGAGCTCGCGTGACATGGGAGACCTCTACGAATGGCGCTACCCGCCTACGGGTGAGGATGGCGCCAAGTGCAAGGCCGAGTTCGAGAGGCGTTCAAAGGTGATTTGGGATTTTGACGTGGATGGCATGGTGGCTGAGGCGAAGAAGAACTATGAGTATTCTATGGAAGCTTAAGCCCAGTACATACAAACATCCACTATGGAACTATTATAACCATGCCGTTGTTCACGACTGTAAGCCATTGTGAGAATTATACAGCATATTTAGCAGAATATTGCGCTTCACTGGTACCCTATTGTTCGCTGCACGTTCTAGTACTCGTAGTTCTGTGTCATATCCTCTAAAACGTGTACAAAATGGCGTCGACTATTCCTGCGAGCTCACGCGAGTATGCAATCAAAATTGAAACCCTACTGGACAGATCCAATTGCATACACAGGATGGTCTGACATGGGCCATCTGGCGGACTTTCGGACTAGGCGTACTCCAAGACTCAAGTCTGACTAGTCCGAAAGTCCGCCATCTAGATTCAGCCACCTAGGCGTGCTGTTTTAGGGCTTATGGCCTGGTAAGATGCAAGCCAAGTGTCGTCGCAATCTCCGCGAGCCCTAGATGCGTAAAGACTAATCAGAAAACAAGGAGGAGTCTGCTCTATTGCCATATTAGCATGCAAAATAGATTCGAATCACTCACCTTTCATTGCAAGATAACTATACTCATCTTCGTGTTTCTTGGGCCTCACCTCCATCACCTGTTGACGAAAATTGTCAATGGTTCTCACAATGACACACACAACCGGCCTGAGGAAGGCCTCTGGCGAGTCCACGATTTTTCTTTTCGGTCCTCATGTCGGCACATTCACCAAACAGTCAATGAACAAGCTAGTGCATCCGCTCTCTCAAAGCCCGCAGAGAGACTGGATTCTCGACACAATCGCCGAGCTCCCGGAGTACTGGGATGCCCTGGCGGCCAAGATGCCAGATGTAGCCCGCGACATCGATGGCTCACGGTCTCTGGCTGAACTCGACTCTTGGCTTCGACACGGCTCGGCCAACTTGGGGGAGGATGATTCGAACCTGCCCAGCATAATTGTCGGCCCGCTGGTGGTCTTCATACAACTCACTCAATACTGGCGGCACCTCGAGCTTACAAGGACCGGGACCCAGGCCACGGACTTGCAGGAAGACCTGGTCGCTCTGCACAACAGTCAGACGGGCGACAAAGTCGAGATACTGGGCTTCTGCGCTGGATTGCTGGCTGCTCTCGCCGTCGCCAGTTCCAATAACCGCCAGGAGTTCCAGAAGTACGGTGCCGTTGCGGTGCGACTAGCCATGCTCATCGGTGCCTTGATTGATGCTCAAGAAGTATGGGACAAGGCCTCCGGTAAAGGCAGTTCATCGTCATATGCGGTTGCCTGGCGTGGCCCGAAGCAGGAAGAGGACATGGCGCGTATTATCGACGACTTGGCAGCCAATGCATACATTGCCGTCCGCTACGACCAGACCCGTGCCACCGTCACGGCGTCGGAGACGATTGCTCCTCTTCTGCTCAAGAGATTCCGCGCCTCTGGCATCACGGTAGCTGAGGTCGGCATTAAGGGCCAGATTCATAGTCCCAACCCGGACAGAAGAGCGCACACCAATGCGCTCGTCGACCTGTGCAATTCCTTGCCAGGCCTCCACTACGCTGATGCAGAAAGGCTCGCTCTGCAAACCTACGACAACAAAGGCGACGGCAAGCCCCTGTTGCCTGATCGAGGCAGCTTGACCGAGATGGTCTTGCGCTCCATCTTGGTGCAACAATGCCACTGGTACGACACTTTCTCCGCCGTCACGGAACGCCACCAGGATCCCTATGTCGTGACATTTGGCCTGGAGCGCTGTGTCCCACCCACTCTGATGCGCAGCCTGGGGGGCAGACAAGTCTTCTTTGAAGACTTGCCCAAAGATCCCAGCCATCCTTCCACCTGGATACCCAGCGCTCCCCATGGACCGCACCAGCAGCTTCAACGACAACTTCCTGTCAAGGTGCATACGAAGCCGGTCGTGGACGTCAGCAATGAGGCTATTGCTATTGTTGGCATGTCGGTCAAGACTGCAGGGGCCGACGACCTCGCTGAATTCGCCGAGATGCTCAAGACGGGTCAGTCACAACACATTCCCATCACCAGGGACCGACTCATGCACGATATGCTGTTCCGCGAGTCTGCAGATAGCGACCCGAAGCGCAAATTCTACGGCTGCTTCTTCCGCGACGGTGATGCTTTTGACCATAAGTTCTTCAAGCGTAGCCCTCGAGAGGCAGCCGCGATGGACCCCCAAAGTCGCATTGTTCTGCAGACAGCCTACCAGGCCATTGAGCAGTCGGGCTACTTTGCTGAAAACCACACTGGCTATACGCCGGATGGACGGGACAAGGCGCACGTCGGCGTCTATCTCGGCTCGTGCGGCGTGGACTATGAACATAATATTAGTTGCCACGAGCCCAATGCCTTCACAGCCACAGGAGCCCTGAAGAGCTTCATCACGGGCCGAGTTTCACATCTTTTTGGCTGGACCGGCCCATGTATGACCTTTGATACAGCGTGCTCGTCTTCAGCCGTGGCCATTCATACAGCATGCCGCAATCTTCTGTCTGGCGAGTGCACGGCAGCACTGGCAGGAGGCTCCAATACCGTGACCAATATGAATTGGTTTCAGAACCTTGCTGCTGGCTCTTTTGTGAGCCCAACGGGCCAATGTAAGCCTTTTGATGACGATGCAGATGGGTACTGTCGTGCCGAAGGCGCTGCATTTGTTTTCCTTAAGAGGCTGTCGGACGCAGTACGCGACGGCAATCCCATTCTCGCCACTATCGCCAGCAGTGCTGTCTACCAGAACCAGAACTGCACGCCGTTGTTCGTGCCAAATTCGCCCTCACTCTCGCATCTTTTCAAGGATGTCATGCACCAAGCCAAGATCACTGCTAACGACGTCTCTCTGGTCGAGGCCCATGGTACCGGAACCCCCGTTGGAGACCCGGCAGAGTATGAGAGTATTCGCGCGGCTCTCGGGGGTCCAATTCGCAAGAAGACGCTGCCTATCGGATCCGTCAAGGGCCACATCGGCCACACTGAGGGAGCCTCTGGTGCTATTGCGCTGGTCAAGATCATCATGATGATGCGTGAGGGCTTTATCCCACCTCAGGCCAGCTTTAAAAAGATGAACCGCAAGATCCCAGTCAGAGCCGACGACAATATGGAGGTGGTCACAAAGCTGCGGCCGTGGGATGAGCCACACAAGACGGCGCTACTCAATAACTATGGCGCTTGCGGGTCCAATGCGAGCATGATCATAACTGAGCCAGACAAGGAACTATCAGGGCCGATCGATAGCTCACGCTACCGCAATACACAACAGCGGTATCCTTTCTGGATTCCGGGATTCGACTCCCGGGCGATCACTGCGTACTGCGCCAAGTTGGGCTCGTGGCTGCGGTCATGTCGTCAGGAACCAACCCTGGCCGATGTCTCGTTCAATGTCAACAGGCAGTCCAACCGCAGCTTGACTCAGGGATTCATCTTCAACTGCCGCTCCATGACCGAGCTTCACGAGAAGCTAGAACAGGCGGCTGCCTCAGGCAAGGACGCCGCTGCCAATGCAGGACTCACTCCTGTCAAGGCTGAAAGACCTGTCGTCCTTTGTTTTGGTGGCCAGGTATCGCGCTTTGTCGGGCTAGATCGCAACTTGTTCGAGTCGGTGGCCATCTTGCGGCAGCACCTCGACGATGTTGATGCTGTCGTTACATCCCAAGGTCTGGGAAGCATCTATCCTGACATATTCGAGCGAGAACCCGTGCGAGATACAGTCAAACTGCAAACCATGTTATTCGCCTTGCAGTACGCCTGCGCGAAAAGCTGGATGGACTGTGGCCTCCAAGGTAAGGTTCAAGCTGTCGTGGGCCATAGCTTTGGAGAAATCACGGCGCTGTGTATTGCCGGCGTCCTCAGTCTTGAGCACACCGTCCAGCTCGTGGCAGCGCGTGCCACGCTTGTTCGCGACAGCTGGGGTGCTGATCCAGGAGCCATGATGGCAATCGAAGCTGATGAGAACCTGGTCAACGAACTGCTTCTTGAAGCCAACCGTGGTTCGGACGGCTCTGCCAGTATCGCGTGCTACAATGGCCCACGCAGTTTTACAATCGCTGGATCGACAGGCGCCATTGACATCGTGCAGCAGACCATGGGCTCCAACTCCAGCTTCGGATCTATCAAGAGCAAACGCCTGAGTGTTACCAATGCCTTCCACTCGTCCCTTGTCGACAAGATCAGCGATGGCCTTGAGCAGATTGGAAAGACGCTGGCCTTCCACCGGCCCATCATCCCCGTAGAACGAGCCACCGAAATGTCCTTTGACATGGACAAGATGGACGGTTCATTTGTATCCCAGCACATGCGCCAACCGGTCTACTTCAACCACGCGCTGCAGCGTTTGGTCAAGCAATACCCACAAGCCATCTTCCTCGAAGCGGGCTCCAGCTCGACCATTACCATTATGGCCAGTCGAGCCATTGCCCAAAGCCAGGCATCATCTTCAGACGCGCACCATTTCCAGGCTATGTCTATCACCAGTGACACGGCCTTCGACTCGCTGACGGACGCCACCATGGCTCTATGGAAGCAGGGTCTCCGGGTTTCCTTCTGGGCACACCACGCCGTCCAGGCTCGCGAGTACGCGCAGCTCCTCCTGCCGCCGTATCAGTTTGACACATCGTCCCGTCACTGGCTTCCAATGAAGTCGCCGTTGGAGGAAGTGAAGAAAGCTGCAGCCGCTATGGTAGCTGCTGGCGGTGGTGTTGGGGCTGGGCAGCATCAACATAATGACGCTGTTCAGGACCCCCGGCTGCAGAACCTGTGGGACTTCGTCGAATTCCAAGATGGAGACAACAAGAAGCCGCGCTTCCGCATTAATACTGGGTCGGACAAATACAACCGTTTTGTCTTGAGCCACGTAATTGCGCAGACGGCTCCTATCTGTCCCGGCACACTCGAGTGCGACATCGTGATCGAGGCGCTCTTCAGCCTTGAACCGACTTGGAAACAGGATGGAGTGCAACCAGTAGTCCGCGATATGATCAATCATTCGCCAATCTGCAAAGATCCGTCCCGCACCGTCTACCTCGATCTGACGGCGCTCAACAAGAAGCGCACGCAATGGACCGTCCGGATCTTCAGCGTCGACAGCAACAGCAGCCGCCAAGCATCGGAGACACACGCTGAAGCCGGTGTTGAGATGCGTGCGCCCACAGATGCTGCCCATCTACGCGAGTTCGCCAACTTTGAACGGCTCGTCAGCCACCAACAGTGTCTCGACGTACTGCGACTCAACCTTGACGAAGAGGGTGTGGAGGTGCTCCAAGGCCGCAATGTATACCGCGCTTTCAACCCCATCGTTGACTACGGGGACGTTTACCGCGGCGTGCGTTATGTCGTGGGCCGTGGCAACGAATGCGCGGGAAGCGTACAATTGCCCAAGTGTCACCGTGGAGACACCTGGCTTGATGTGCCTCTGAGCGACAGTTTCAGTCAGGTCGGTGGCATCTGGGTGAACCTACTGACGGACCTTCCCCCATCAGACATGTACATTGCAACCGGCTGTGGGTTGTCCATGCGCTCCCCCACGGCGCCACCTCGTGCTGACACGGACGTCTGGCATGTATATGCGCGTCATACCCGCCAAGGCGACAAGGCTTTCATGACTGACCTGTTTGTTTTTGATGCGACAACAGGCCAGCTGGTCGAGTTGATGCTTGGGGTGCAGTATGGAAGGGTAGCAAAGGCATCGATGAGCATGATGCTGGCCCGTATGACAAAGGATGAGTCCGTGCTGCGGACCAAGACACCCTCGTCTTCTCACCCTGCTCCCACTGTCAAGTCGGTCCCAATTGAGGCCAGCGTCGCTGTGAAGGCGAGCAGGACGACAAAGAAGAAAGCCAAGGCCAGCAGATCCAAATCCAGTGCGAAGAAAGAAAAGGCACCGTCAGGCTGGCGGGACATTACTGATGAGGTGCGCAATCTGGTGGCCACTGTATCAGGAATCGAAGCCAGCGAGCTGGAGCTCGATTCCGAAATGGCCGACTTTGGCATTGACTCTTTGATGGGAATGGAATTGGGCAAGGAGGTTGAGACGGCGTTCAAGTGCACGCTGGACCAGAATGAGCAGATGGAAGCCACGACTCTGCGCAAGTTTGTGGCATGCGTGTCCAACGCCCTATTTGGCCCCAACCAGGGGCAGTCGTCCATCGATGAGGAAGATGAGGACGATGAACAGAGCGAAGACTCGTCGAATGAATCCTCTTCTGCTGCGAGCGACGAAGATGCATCGTCCGGCTTAGAAAGCCCAGACACGGGTATCCTAACTCCAGAGGACGAACCATTGCCCTTGAAGGCTGTGGCAATCCACAAGGCAGCTGGACTTGCTGCCATAGCGCCCCCAGTTGAGAGTCACCTGGCCCTGTCAGCGTCTGATATTCTGGAGTCCTTTGGCGAGGTTAAGATGACCACGGACAAGCTGATGCACGAATATGGCGTCCACAAGACAGAGAAGGTGATGCTGGCCGGTAGCAACCGCCTCTGCGCAGCACTCGTAGTCGAAGCCTTCGACGAGCTGGGCTCGCCGCTCCGCACAGCCGCTGCCGGGCAAGTCATTGATCGTGTTCCATTCCTTCCACAGCACGGCCGTCTCATGCAGTGGGTGTACGAATTCCTCGAGCGCGATGCCCGTCTTATCGATATCGACGTCACAAGCGGCCAGATCACCCGCACTCATATCGCGCCTCCGCGGAAGACTAGTCACACAATATTACAGGAGCTGTTGGTTTCCGACCCCGACTTCGCCGTTCCAAACAGGCTTGCCTACTATGCAGGGAAGCAGCTTGCAGGCGTGCTCAGCGGCTCGACTGACGGCATCCGTGTGTTGTTTGGCAGCCCCGAAGGCCGAGAACTGACAGCTGCCATGTACTGCGAGCACACGTTCAACTGCATGAGCTATGCCCAGATGCGCGAAGTGACAAAGATCCTGGCGGATCGTATCCAAAGCCGCAGTGGTAGCTCCGGAGAGACTCTCAAGGTGCTTGAGATGGGGGCTGGCACGGGTGGGACGACACTTGTCATGGCGCCATTGCTGGCATCTCTTTCCGACATGGGTATGGCAGTGGAGTACACATTTACGGACATTTCGCCATCTATGGTTGCCAACGCGCGCCGCCGATTCAGCAAACTGTACCCGTTTATGCGATTTTCCGTGCACGACATCGAAAAGGCACCCACTGACGAGCTCAAGGGGCAGCATCTCGTCCTGGCCAGCAACGCCATTCACGCCACTCACAACTTGGGAGTCTCCCTATCGAATATCCACCAGGCGCTGCGGCCCGATGGGTTCTTGATGATGCTGGAGATGACGGAAGTTGTCCCTTTCGTTGACCTCGTCTTTGGCTTGCTGGAAGGCTGGTGGCTGTTCGACGATGGACGAAGCCATGCCGTGGTGCCGGCGGAGCACTGGGAGCGCGAATTGCATACTGCAGGATTCGGACATGTTGACTGGACCGACGGTAGCCTGCCCGAAAATGCCTTCCAGAAAGTCATCATAGCGCTGGCGTCAGGGATGCAGGGTCCGCGTCTGCCCAAGCCAGCCAGCGTGCCGGAACCCATCCCAGAGCTCAATCCCAAGAGCATAGAGACGCGCACGGCCCAGGCGGAGCAGCTCACGGCGACATACTCCAGCAGCTGGGCCACGCCCAAGCTTCGTGCCCTTGATGCCAAAAAAGAGGAGGGTCAGCTGAATCCCAGTGGCAGCTCTCGATTTCGCAAGGTAGACCTCGGCGCCGTCGTCTTAGTGACTGGCGCCACGGGAAGCCTGGGCTCGCATCTCGTACAGAAACTTGCCGAAGACCCTAATGTCGCACAGGTGGTGTGTCTCAACCGCCGCAGCAACAGTATGTCCGCCGACAAAAGGCAGCAAGAAGCCTTGGCTAGCCGTGGGATCACACTCTCCCCGGGTGCCCGCGCAAAGCTGCGCATCCTCGAGACCGACACCTCTAAGGTGCAACTGGGTCTCCCGCCGCTGGAGTATTCGTGGCTCGTCGAGCACGGCACTGACATTGTGCACAACGCCTGGCCCATGAGTGGCACGCGTCCTGTCAGCGCGTTTGAGCCCCAGCTGCAGGCAATGCGCAACTTGCTCGACCTCGCTCGCGACATGGCGTGCCGCGATATCAATCCTCCGAGCCGTGTGGGCTTCCAGTTTGTCTCATCCATTGGCGTCGTCGGCTTCGTCGGCGAGTCCCGCGTGACTGAGCGCCGTGTACCGCTCTCGGCCACTCTTCCCAGCGGCTACGGTGAGGCTAAGTGGGTGTGCGAGCGCATGCTCGATGAGACCCTTCACAGGTATCCTCGGCTCTTCAGACCCATGGTGGTACGCCCTGGCCAAATCTCGGGCTCCTCTACCAGCGGCTTCTGGAACCCCGTCGAGCATTTTGCCTTCTTGGTCAAGTCAGCACAGGCCTTGCGGGCGTGGCCTGACCTGGACGGTGTCCTCCAGTGGATCCCCGTTGACTTTTGCGCGGGTATCATCGTCGACCTGTTGAAGATCGCGTCGCGTGCGGACGACGCCTATCCCGTGTACCACATCGACAACCCCGTGGGCCAACCGTGGAAGACCATGAATCCCGTGCTGGCCGCAGCGCTCGATATTCCCCCGCAAGCCATCATTCCCTTCAAGAACTGGATCTCGAGAGTTCGTCGGTCTCCTTTGCCTCTCGAGACAGAGAATCCAGCTGCTCGTCTGGTTGACTTCCTTGACGACCACTTTGAGCGCATGTCGTGCGGTGGTCTTGTTCTAGATACGAGCAAAGCACTGGAGCACTCCCAGACCATGGCTACCGTGGGCCCTGTGAGCTCTGATGTGGCCCGACTTTACGTGGCTGCTTGGAAGAAGATGGGATATCTGCACTCGTGAAATGTAGTGATTCATGCTTGATTTACCGATACTGTTTTATCTTTGTTTTACAAGTACCATGTAACTGTTGAACCCCTGCTATTTTGTGATTTCATCATTATCCTTTTGTGTTTATAGTGGTTATCAAACCAGAATAACTAGATTGATTAGACCTTCATAGCATCTTTGTCCCGGTATCATTCTCTTGCCAGAGTGACCAAGTGAAGTTATGGATACCTGCTAATCCCCGTAGACCTGGCTTAATTGCCCATTATCATCTTCTACACTTGACTTGTCTATATGCTGCCTGTAACTTCATCAGTGCCTCCGTGCTGGCTTCTCGGCCCTTTCTTCGACACAATAAAAGAGACTGTGATATTACACAAAGCTCCCTTGGGATTGCTTAATAATTTATGCAATATGATAAAATCATCTCAGTTGGGCTTTAATGCTCCAGCGCGTGCGTTAGTGCTGCAGTCATACTCAAAAGAGTTGACGAAGCCAAGAATGCTCTTAGGAATGTCCCTGTAATTAATCCTCAGACTATAAGACCCCTGGAGATGAATGGCCCCCATTATTCAACCGGACTAATAACACCTAGTAAGCCCAGGCACGGCGCATCGGACTTTTGCATGGAGGCTGCGGAATAGAGAAGATGACGGGACGCCCCCGGACTTCAAACTCCGCCATGGCAGCATGTTCGCAGAACACAGCCCCCTGGCTAACTTGAAGAGGCAGAAATCATTCCACCGGGGTAGAAGCTGACGCAGGAGGCTCTTTGTTCAGACACCGGGGTAGCTGCTTATTAGAAAGCCGCCATTTGCCGCCTGGACACTGCCAGCATACACATCATCCTATCCGTCTTTCTTATCGGCCACAACATGCTTCGCCAATTATACCAGTCGTTGGCGTTGGTCGCCGCGGTCCATGCCACGGGCGTCTTTGCCACTGGCGTTGATATTGAATCCCTATTTGGGCCATACTTGTCTCCTGGCACCGAGATTGCCGAACCTACTGACGCCGACTTCTCGACTGTCGCTTCGCCGCGATGGTCGGAATGGAAGCCGCCTACCTGGACTGGGGCTATCAAGCCCAAGACTGAGCGAGATCTTCAGAAGATTGTAAGTTGGTTCTGGAGTTGAGCTGGCGGGGAATGCACTGACATGGCTCTATCAAAAGGTTCGGATTGCCGCGGCGCACAACCTCCCCTTTATGGCCACCAATGGCGGCCACGGTACCAGTCTTATCTATGGGACTGTCAAAGGCATTGACGTGAATCTTGAAAACTTCAACAGTGTCAAGATTGATCTTGAGAAAAACACCCTGACCGTCGGGGGTGGCACCAAGCTCGGCGATATCACTGAGCCATTGTACAATGCCGGCAAGGCCATCCGTATGTCCCTCTCTTCTGATTAGGTCTTTTCGGTGCTATTGCAGCCTTGGATTAACCTTTTTACTTAGCCCGCGGCAACAGCCCATGCGTGGGAGTGATTGGTGCCACGATTGGTGGCGGCATCGGTTTCAACACAGGTCTCTTCGGCCTCGGCGTCGACGCACTCGTGGAGGTCCGCTTGGTGACCGCAACAGGCGACATTGTGACAGTCTCGGAGAAGCGCCATCCGGATCTGCTCTGGGCGATCCGCGGTGCAGGAGCCAACTTTGGCATCATCACTGAAGCGACGTTCCGGATGTCGGATCAGCCGAACAACGGCGACGCCGTGATCGGTAGCTTCGTGTATCCGGCGGAGGGTGCCCTGGCTGTGTTCGAGGAGCTCCAATCACTGGATTATGTCTTGCCAGCCGATCTTGGGGTTCAGCTATCCATTGCCTACAACCGCACGATCAACGCTTCCGAGCTGACGGTCGACATGAAACACTTTGGCCCCTGGGAGACGTTTGTGCCTCACTGGGACACTGCCGAACGACTGAAGCCCATCGCCCGCACGATCAAGAACGTCACTCTGGTCGAGCTCTATGCCGGCTTGGACGGGCCCTGCCAGAGCGGCGTCTATGTCAGCGGTGGCACCACCGGGCTCGGCCGCACCGACCCCCAGACGATGAAGGAGGTCATGGATGAGATGACGGCGTTTTACGAGGCCCATCCTGGGTATCTGGGCCAGACGCTGTTCCAGCGGTACGCCAACAACAACACGCTCAAGACCCCCCTTTCCACTGCAGTGTATCCGTGGAGAGACACCAAGAATTTCTGGCTCCATGAGAACATCTACACCGATCCCGCTCTGGAGCAACCATCCATCGAGCTGCTCCTGTCTCTTCGGAAAAAGCTGCAGGCTACTAGCGGGTTCGATGAGCCTCACATCTATGTCAACTATGCGTTCGGCGATGAGGGCCCGGCAGCCTGGTGGGGGGCAGACAACCTGCCCCGGCTTAGAAGACTGAAGCGGAGATGGGATCCCAAGGGATTGTTTGGCCGTGGCACACCGATCTTTTGATGTGGTAGTAGCTTACTTCTGTCGAGGTCGCCAACATGTGTCTCCCATGGCCCGTGGGGAACAGTGAAGCCACTATATACATAAACTTACAACCGAGATATAACCGAGAGATATATCCACTATCCCGTTGTTCTAACGTGCATCAACATGTAAAATATAGTAAGCATCACTTGTCGGTGTGTTATTTGGATGCCTTCCTTGAAGAGGTTGGCGGTGCCTTTATCCATTTCACTTGGCCCCATGCCTTGCCTGTGAAGAACGGATATCAATATAGTACTGAAAGGTAAGGCATGTTAACCACCTCTAATTATCCTATTCTTTGCATCTAGATCATGTCACCGGCATCTCAACCTCGGATCCCGCATCCGTCCGGTGTACTTTAGGTCATTCTTCGCCTTGCAGCATCAGGCATAGCAGTAGTAGACCTACTTATCCCCTGCAAGCTAGCTATCAAGTATAGCAATACGGGCCCATACCGGCGAAGCAAACTTCTTCCTTCAAGTGTATCTGCGGTCTGTACACTACCTTCACCTAGACCAAATGCATAGAAAGTTGTCCCTCTTCTCGGTCCTAAGCACATATTCAAGTGGCTTGGGTCATGGCTGGTGGGATTGGCCGATCTAGGCATTATAATTGTGGGGATATATGGCCTTTTTGAGAATATCTGGAGCGATTGGGACCTTAGTGATGCGCCAATGGGCACACCACGGCCATGGACGCATTTGCAAATATGGCGTTCCGTGTGACTGCGTGTTTATGGTGCGTCTTACCTGGTGCCTGTATCTGCTCATCTATGCTGACTATCGCATAATCGTAGTTCCATGGCTTTCGTTGTATTCGCCCTTGATTGCGTGGGATGTTGTGGGCAAGTGAAGAGTAAGGAAAATACGGATGCAATGGCGGTCAGGGAGCGTATACTTGCAGAACAGGCTCAGGAGCAGGCAAACTAGGAGATCTTTGATCGTGCTTTTGCTACAGGTACTGTAGAAGCGGAGTACGTATGTGAAACAAAGATAACAATCAGCTATTCTAAGCTACGTAACATGTATACGTCCTAGCGACTCCTAGTCCTCTAAATCAATTGATACGAAAACCAAACAAATCCAAACAAACGCCCATCTTCCTGTATAACAGAAACAAAACAGTCTATGCAGCTATCTCAACGTGCGCACTCTTGGCCACAACGTCGAGCGCCAACGCCGCCAGGGACACGCTCTGCAAAATGCTAAAGATCGACACGTCACACGCAGCCTGCAAGACCAGCATGTTCCTCAACTCAACCGCCACAAGCGAGTCCACGCCGTACGCCGACGGCGGCTTGGAGAGGTCAATATCGTCGACAGGGACCATGAAGATGTCCGCCAACTTGGTGGCAATGGCGTCCCCGACACAACGAGCCGCCGCATCAGACGATTCCGCCGTCCGCAGCTTGGCCGAGAGTGGCTCCGAATCGGAATCACCGCCCGCCTGCTGAGCCTGGGCCCGCGACGCAGCGGGCTTGCGATACCTGAGGGGCATGAAGCGGGCGTCACGACCCATCTGGGAGTCGCTGGCGGGGTCCCAGTGCGAGCCGGGCCCCGAGTTCAGGCCTAGAAGAACTTGAGGTCGGCCGAAGGGGTGCAAGACAGCCGTGGCGAGCGTCTGCAGCACCGATTCCTCGGACAGCCGGAGCGACTGGCCGACCTTGCGCAGCCGGTCCGACACGGTGCGCGACTCGGCGACGTAGCCGACGTCCTTGATAACGCCCATGTCGAGGGACACGGCCGGCAGTCCGGAGGCGCAGCGCCAGCGCGCGAGAGCGTCCTGGTACGTGCCGCCCGCCGCGTAGCTGGCCTGGCTGGCCCAGCCGAGGATGCAGGACAGCGACGACAGCATGACGAAAAAGTCGAGCGACCCGCGCTGCGAGAAGCGCTCGTGCAGGTTCCAGGTACCGGCTACCTTGGGTCGGATGGCGGCCTGCCAGTCGTCGATGGTCATCTGCTCCAGGATCGAGTCCTGCAGCACCATGGCGCCTTGGATGACGCCCCGCACCGGCGGGAAGTGTAGATCGTGCTCGCAGGTGTGCAGGGCCTTGGCCAGGTCCTCCTTGTCGGACACGTCGCAGCTGATGGCCGCCACGCGACTGCCGGCCTCGCGCAGCTGCGCGACGAATGCGCTGCTGTCTTGCTTTCCGGCACTGCGCGAGAGGAGAATGAGGTTGCGCGCGCCGTGGTCGACCATCCAGTTCGCGAGAGACCGTCCCAGGCCGCCTACGCCTCCCACCAGGAGATAGGACGCATCAGACCGCAGCTTTGGCGTGGCCGGTCGTGGTAGCACCTTGACCTGCTCGTCGGGCTCGGTCGACAATACCAGTTTCCCGAGGTGCTTTCCCGTCTGCAGGAGACGGAAGGCCTTGTCGACCTGTCCCATAGGGTAGACGGTAACAGGGTGGACGGGCTTGATGATCTTTTGTCCCGCGAGGCGTGCCAGCTCGCTCAGAATGCGATGCGCCTCAGGCCCCCGCTGGCGCAGGAGCGTCATCATGTCGAGGGAGGTGAAGGATACGGCGCGCGTGAACGTCGCCATTTCCAGCAGGCTGTTCTGCTCGAGGTCTCGCTTGCCGATCTCCACGAAATTGCCAAACGGCGCGAGCACCTCGAAGCTGGCCTGCAGCAACGAGCCGCCGAGCGAGTTGAGCACCGCGTCAACGCCCCGACCTCCAGTGGCCGCCAGTACCGCGGGCGCAAAGGAAGCGTCACGGCTGTTGAAGATGCGCTCGGGAGGGATGCCGTACTCGCGTGTGAGGAGATCGCGCTTCTCCTGCGACCCGACGGTTGCGTATACCTCGGCGCCCAGGTAGTCCTGCGCCAGCATAACGGCCGCCTGTCCGACGCCTCCGGCTGCGGCGTGGATGAGGACTGATTGGCCATGCCTGAGACGCGCAACCTGGACCAGGGCCACGTACGCCGTGGTAAAGATCATGGGGATCGAGGCTGCGTCGCTGAAGCTCATGCCCTGAGGCATGTTGATGACGCCATGCCACGTTATGCGAGGGCGGCTGCTGAACGGGCCAAGAAGGAGGGCCATGACATGGTCACCGACAGCAAAGCCTTGCGCGGCAGCCTCGCTGCCGACACGGGTGATGATCCCAGCGCATTCGAGGCCCATGACGCGCTCGCGGAGCTGGCCCATGGCTACCATGACGTCGCGGAAATTCAGACCGTACGCGCGCGGCTCGATCTCGACCATGTCGTCGGGCAAGTCTGCGGCGACTCCGTCGTCGTCACCGAATGCCAATGTGTCCAGCAGACCCGGGATTCCAACCTCCAGCCGCAGCGGGCGCTTGGGCTGGAAGAGAGGCGCCTCGGGGATCGTCTCGGGAGAAGCCCAGTCTGGTACCTCGGGCTCCAGCAGTGCGTTCCACACCACGTCCTTGTATAGTCTCGGAACTAGGATGAGGCCGTCACGCACAGCAAATTCACTCTCAATGGGTGCTGGAGTATCCGAGGCGCCGAGACAAGTCTTGAGGACCTGTACAATGGCCGCTGTGTCCATTTCAGATGTTCGAGGATCCAAGTCAAGCGTCAAGAATCGACGTCCCAGATACTCGGTTCGAAGGACGCGAACAAAGCCCGATGCCAATGCAGACTCTGGGTCAGTACACTCGACCGCGCCGCCACGAGTGATCCAGAGCAGGCCCTTGCAGCCCAGAGCCATGGTCTTCAGGCCCTGTAAGTCGGCAGCGTCGAGACCAGCCAGTACGGGCTTGTCGAGCTCGCCCACAAACACGCAGAGCTTGCCAGTGTACGTCGCGGCTGTAAGTCCCGGCGACTCAAGGGCCAGGACGTCTGGCAGCACGCTGTTTCCAGCGACCTGGGCTATGGACTTTCGCAAGGTCTCCAGCCAGCCGGTCTGAGAAGGCGCCTTATCGCTGGTGACAATGACCACCCTGGACGTGTCTAGCTCGGGGCTCGGGCTGGCCGCCGTCGACAGAATGTTGCTGATGCCGTACAGGTCACTCTCGGCGTCGACATTCACATCGCGGAGGTCAATCTCCACTCCTGTGAAGCCCGCGCCCTTGAGCACCCGATCCCACATGCCAATGGATAGCGACGGACTCGAATGGCGCTCGGGCTCCTCGCTCAACCACCATCCGGGTAGAAGACCAAAGATGAACTGCAGGTCAATCTGGTCCTGCGTCGTCTCCATGAGCAGCAGCGTTGCGCCGGGCTTCATGAGACTGCGGACGTTGCTCATGGTCCGCGCCATGCTCTTTGTTGCGTGCAGCACCTGGCATGCCACGACGACGTCGTAGCTTGCCAGTTTGAAGCCCTGGGCCTCAGGGCTCTGTTCGATGTCGAGCCGGTCAAACTCCAACAGGTTGCCCCAGGCCGAGAACTCGGTGCGCGCCGCCTCGAAGAAGCCAGAGGAAATATCTGTAAAATGCCAGCTCTCGCACCGCGGACCGCCGTCCTCGTCGGTGCCCAGCGTCTTGAGGGCGTGTCGTGTGGCGGCTCCTGTTCCGGCTCCGATCTCAAGGACGCGAGCCCGTGGGTTCTTGTGCAAGACGGCGGCGAGCAGCGACTTCAGTTGTCCAAAGGCCGGCTCCAGTCGGTAGGCGTTGGCATAGTACTTGTACAGCAGCCGGTCCTCCATCATGACCTCGAGGGGCGCTCTCTCGCCGCGTAAAATCGGCACGAGCAGCGGTCCCAGGTGGCAGATCAGCTCTCCGTCGACGCTTTGTTTGGCAGCAAGGTCAACGTATTGCTGGCGGACGGCAGGAGGGTCGCTTGTCCAGGTGTCGCTTTCGGCGCTCCAGCGGCGCGACGCGGCCAGGCTCACCGTGTCTTTCATCCACTTGTAGAATTTGACATGGTGCGAGGCGAGATTGGCTACATCCGTCTCCGTCAGTGCCTCAAGGGCGTCGTGGCTGAAGTAGACGCACACGCGTCTCAGTACGGTTTGCACCTCGATGCTCCGGCTGTCCGTGCCCGCTACTTCATCCCGGAGCGTGTTGAGCCGCTTGTCGATGGCGTCTTGAGCGCCAGGCAGCCCTAAAGAGAGGGCTAGATCAGGACCCCATTTGACGTTGGCACACAGCTCCTTGTTCCACGGCTCTTTGTCCTCGCCGGGTGCGCTACGGCCCAGTGACTGGCAAACAAGACCCTGCATCTCGAGCAGGGGCTCGGCTTCACTGGTCCCATCTTGATCCAGGACGCTCACGTTGGCCTCGTAGCTCTGCGCGTCGTGATGCGGCATCTTCACGTTGCAGGTAAAGACATGGCCGGGCGTGTTGCTGATGCGGTTCGAAACCCACAGCTTTCGGATGGACCGTGGCACCCGGGCACTGTCGTCGTTGGAAGGGTCTGCACTGGGCACCGCGGCGTACGAAGAGAGAACGATGGAGTCGAGTGTCGTGGGGTGCAGAACGTTTTGAAGATCTCTGCCTTTGTCCTTGGGAGACGACGTGTCCGCGACTTTGATGGTGACGACGCAGCGCGGTTCCTTTGCCCTGCCGTCCTGTAGAATGCTCACCGTGTTCTGGAACATGGGTCCATGGTTGAGGCCCTTTGCCCGCAGATTCGCGAACATGTCGTGCGGGTCGATGCGGCGCGTGTAGCCTGACTCGTCTAGGAAGCTGGTGCTGCTATGGCTTGTTGCGTTGGTCTTGGTCGTGTCAGCCGCCATCTGCACCGTGATAAGCCCTCTGGCGTGCTCTGTCCACTCGCTATCCGCAGTCACAGACCAAATCTCAAACTGCTTCCAGCCGCGGGCGCCAATCGTCTTGCCATCCACGGGTCGGAGGATCGTCTGCACCTCGACACCATCTGCCGTGTCCGCTATCACCAGGGCCTGGTGGATTTCCACGTCGCGCAGCTTGAAGCCCGCCAGTTCACCCGCGTCCGGGGTGGCACTCGCCATGGCCGTCTGCATCTTGATTGCTTCAATGGCCAGACACACAAAGCCCGCACCGGGATACAGGATGTTGCCCTGGACGACGTGGTCCCTCAACCAGGGCGCCTCTGAGAGCCGTACGATGTGCCTCCAGGAGGCGGCGTCCGGGTTGGTCCCCGGAACCAGCACCCCGAGAAGATCGTGGGGTTCCTGGCTGCGCTGGCGGTAGGCTTGGTTGCGCCGAGACTCGTTCCAGTGTCTGTTGCTGTGGTTCCACGGGTACGAGGGCAGGTCGGTCAGGACCCGTGGCTTGGCCGGTCCTTGAAGGCCCCAGGGGAAGTTGATCCTGACCAAGTTGGCCGGCTGGCCCTTGCCGAGGAGATTGACGGCAGCCGCGAGCATGCAGTCCCGGGCGTCTTCCTTGCGCACCAAGCAGCCCATGTACGGCAGCGTGATGCCCTCGAACTCGGGCAGCGACAGAATCTCTTTGATAGGACCACCGAGTGCTGTATGAGGTCCGACTTCGAGGATCACATCGACGTTGCTGCGCCCCTGTTCGCCATTGCCGCCGACTGTCATGTCCGTGAAAGCCTCGACAAACCGCACGGGCTGCACCAAGCTGCGTACCCAGTGTTCGGGGTCGGCCAGTACCTCGGCGCTAGTGACTCGGCCTCCAGTGACGGGAGAAGAGAAGATAATGTTGTCCAGGCTACCCTTCTCAATAGCATCGGGCAGAGCCTCGTGCAATGCGGCACGGTATGCCCCTGCCCAGGGTTCTCCATCTACCTTGTCCGGCAATGCTTGACCCTCGTCGCTGTCCTTTTGTGCGAGCGCAGTGCGGAGGGCCTGGCGGTATGGCTCAGCAACGGGGTTCATGTGGTGGGAGTGGTATCCGGTGTCGACCTTGAGACGACGGGCGAAGACTCCGTCAGCCGTCGCCCGCGCCTCGACTTCTTGTACGGCTGCTTCATCGCCGGCAATGGTGATGCTGGAGGGGCTGTTGATGCAAGCCACCACGGCCTTGCCGCTGGTACTCGGTAATTTGTGCAAGTAGCCTTCAGCAGCCTCTTTCCCGACTCCCACCGCGACCATTGCACCCTTGGGGCCGCCATCGGTGCCGCGAAGCGTCTTATCCGCGGCCATGGCGGCACGGTAGTATGCAACAGCCATCGCCTGGCGCAGCGTCAGGGCGCCCACCGTGTAAGCGGCGGCGATCTCGCCGGACGAGTGGCTGGTCACGGCGGAGGGTACAATGCCCCATGATCTGAGCAGACGCACCAGTGCGATTTGCACTGCAACGCAGACAGGGATGCTGAGCCCCGTGTCATTGACGCGCGTCGTGGCGGCGTCTCGCATCAACTCCGCAGTGAGAGACCAGTCGGCGCCGATGTCGCGGAGATAGCGCTCTGCCTCGTGCAGCGCTGACCGAAACACGGGATACGGGTCAATGAGCTCGCGCGCCATGGCGTGCCACTGCGCTCCCTGGCCCGTAAACACCATGCCGATCCGGGCTGGTGTGGCCGCGACCTTCACAGGCCTAAACTGCGGGGCGTCCAGGCCCTGGATGACCTGGTCGAGGTTGTCTGAGTACTTCACTGCGTGTGCAGAAACCCACGCGAATCGCGAGCGGTGCTGGGTGAGGGTCCAGGCCAGATCCTGCATGAGTTCGTTGATCTTGTCCGCCGTCATGCTTGGGTCTTGCAGTTTGCGTCTTTCCAGGTACTCCTTTGTGTTGGATACCATGCGCTGGCACGCCTGTTCGTCACGTCCGGAGAAGACAAGCACCTTGCTCTGCGTTTTGACGTCGGCCTTGCTGTCAACCGCGTGGTGGATGCCGTTGGTCAGCTGCTTGCGAGGCAACAATGAATCCAACGATCCGACGCCCTCGACAATGACATGGCTGTTGGTCCCGCCGTAGCCAAAATTGTTGACAGAAGCACGCCAGGGCCGGTCGCTGGCTGCGGGCCACGGCTCGAGCTCCGTGGCCACTTTGAGCCGCCACTCATCCAGCTGCAGCTTCGGGTTGGGCTTCTGAAAGTTGACACTCGGCGGGATCTGCCCCTTCTCCATCGCGAGGACGACCTTGATGAGGCCCGCCAGCCCCGACGCGGCCTCCGTGTGCCCGATGTTCGTCTTGACGGACCCGATGCGGAGGGGCTCCGCGCGGTCCTGTCCAAACACGGCCGCAATGGACCGCGCCTCGATGGGATCACCCGTGGGCGTGCCGGTGCCGTGGGCCTCGAAGTATTGCGTATCGTGCGGACTGAGACCAGCACGGCGGTAGCACTCGCGGATGAGCGCCTCCTGGGCTGCCTGCGAGGGCGACGTGATGGTCTCGGTCTTTCCGTCCTGGTTCAGGAAGCTCTCGCGGATGACGGCGCGCACCGGGTCGCCCGCTTCGACGGCGTCCTTGAGCCGCTTGATGACGATGCTGGCCACGCCTTCGCCGCGGCCGTAGCCGTTGGCGCGCGAGTCGAAGGCGTACGACTTGCCGTCGGGCGACAGCATCCCCAACGACGAAAACACCTTGAACATATCCGGGGACAGCATCAGGTTGCACCCGCTCACGATGGACATGTCGGCCTCGCCGGTGCGCAGGCCGAGCACTGCCTGGTGCAAGGCGACAAGGGCGGTCGAACACCCCGTGTCGACCGTCATGCTGGCCCCTTTGAGGTCGAAGAAGTGGGAGATGCGGTTTGACGACATGGCCGAGAGGGTGCCGATGGGGAGGAATCGCGGCAGCCTGTCCTCGTCGCGTATCAGGCCCTCGTGGTAGTCGTGGGTGAAGACGCCGGCATAGACCGACGTATTGGAGCCGGCGATCTGGGCCATGGTAAGGCCGGCTACATCGAGGGTTAGCCGCTGCATCAGAAAATGTCACAATAAACATACCATTTTCCAGGGCTTCGTATACGGACTCCAGCTGGAATCGAAACTGGGGATCTAGAGCCTGGCGAGAGGAAGTAATCGAGGTCAGTTAGGCTCCCCCGACTCTACGTGTTGAACACTTACTGCGGCAGTTTCGGCGGAGAAGTTGAAAAAGGCCGCATCAAACAGGCCTATGTCCTCGTCTATAAAGTGCGCGCCTTTGACATGCGTCTAGCTCGGTTCTGGCCGTCAGCGTCCACCCCGCTGTATGGTTGAGCCCGGGCAACTCACCGTGCTGAGCTTCTCACTGTCCGGGTGGTAAACGGCCTTGGGATTGAACCGTGAGGAGGGGATTTCAGACCAGGCGTTTCGTCCTTCGGCCAGCATGTCCCATAGCTTCTCGGGGCTGCTGGCGTCACCTGCAAACTTGCAGCTGAGCCCGATAATGGCGATGGGCTCGCTTTCCCATTCATTGTGTGTGCTACCCATTGTGTCTTTGGAGAGATCGATGGATTCTATGCCAGTTGATGGATAGAGACGGGTCTGGTGTGTAGGAACTATATGTCTTGCATGGCCTGGTGCTGTGGATTATGTTTTGTTTTACCCTGAGTCGAACGGTGCATAAGCTCTCTTGTGGCTGATATGGACTGTCCTCTGATAGTAAGGGCTTGGGCTTGTCTTCAGGGAGGCCATGGCTGGAACATAGTAGGTCGAACGATGCTCCGAGGTCCGGACTATGCGAGGCGTCTCTGTGAGCCGCATGTCCAGAATGTCCGTAGGCAGGTCCAATCCCTGCAAGAGCTTTCGCCAAAAGCTGTGAAGGGTGTTGAGCATCTGGAGAGGCTGAAGAGGAGTCCGTCTTACTCCTGTCATGGTTGTCGGACTGGGATGCGACAAACTCCTGCGAAGTCCGCAACTCCGAAGGATGAAGAAGGAACAACATGCAGGTTGCCAGGGACTTGGGGCCGATGTGGCGTTGTTAGCGTGAAGGGGATGACTGATCCGGAGTTGGTTCCCTTTGGTGTGACATGGGGGATTTAAAATGGTCGAGATGTTGCTGACTTCTTGCAACGTAGACATTATCTTTCCCGTTCAGCACGGTAGCTTAGCTGTACACAATGAAAGTAGGAGTCCGCCTGGGCATTTGTTCTGTGAAGTGACAGTTCTAGGGCTATACCACGATTCTATGTACTGTCCATTGTATTCTTCCATCTTGATGCACAGTTCTTGTTTGCATTTAGTACCTTACGATATACTTACATTGCACATTGTTGTGGTCATCTTCCTTTATCATACTACTTCTGATGGACATTCTATTCAGTTTTTCAATCCTCAAGTACAAGACACTTTTCTAAGACCATGATAGTCCCATACTATCCAGTCACAATTGCCCAGGTCGGCTCAGAGATTATGCCATTATATATCATCCACGGACGTGCTGCTGTAATGGAACTCTAACAAGTACATGTTTATCTCATAGTGTAATCAGGTTGTAGATATTACCATATATATTACCTACCTAGATGCTGAGGTTGTATACTTTCAAGATACTTCTATTCACCTGAACAATAACAATCATAATAAATGGCCCAGCATCGCAACACCGGGTGCCGTCACTAAGTTTCCCAAGACAGACCCTGGCATGATGACGAATGCTTTTTTTCTTGGCTGTCACCCTCTGGTCCTTCCACCAATAATCAGGGGCCTGGTGGGGCATGCAGGGTCAGAGCTTACGTCAATAATCATTTGCATGCACCTACCCTGATCATTGTGTTTTCTTTTCATATTCTATGTTTTGATCATAATCATGATAGGAGTAGTAGTATGGATGTATATCATTCTACCTATATAATAATACTAAGTCCACTCTATAAGACTCCGTACGGATGGATTGAAATAATAGTCAGTCTCTACAGCACGTACAATACAAAAATAGATAAGAAATATGGACGGAGACACTAACCCGAAGCGGCAAGGTGGCGGCCCTGTCGCGTCCGCCCGAAGCGTCTTATCGCTTCCCCGTTTTTCCCTTTTTCCCTCTCTTGTTACTGACTGACTCTACCACTACGTATGCCACCTCACCACCATCAACCTCCCCCTCACTCTCGCTTCTTATCGTGCTGGTCTTCAGCATCGCCATTCGTTTAGTCGCCTTCTTCGCATCCTCTTCCAACCCCTCCGCTTCATCCTCCGTGTCCCTCGATCGTGCCTGCTTCTTCCCTCCCTCAGTCTTATCTCCCCCTCTCCCCCGTTCGCTCATCATCCCATTCGCTGTCTCGAGGTCATGCTGCTGTGATTCTCTATCTTCCTCTAATCTCCAATCCCATCCGTCTCTCCAATGGGTAAATGTAACTCACCTCCCTCCCGTCTGGTCTCCGGATGCCATGATCATGATCCTGACTTCCTCTTCTGTATAGGGCATTATGGAGTCGTCCTGGACGCCGGTTCGTCTGTAAGTCGCCCTCCCAATGTCAACTGACAATGCGCCCCCGACTGACCACCCCAGGGGACTCGAGTCCACGTCTATCGCTGGCTGAATCACGATGCGGCGCGCAAGACCGCCAATGCGCAAAAGTTGAAGTCGCTGCCAGAAATCAAGACCAAACCCCACTGGACCAAAAAGATTCATCCAGGTACGGCATTCACTCCACCCTAACCCCAACAGACCAACAGGAGAACCCTCTGACTCCTCCGACTCTCCAGGGGTATCCTCGTTCGCCGATCGTCCCGAAGACGTCGGACCACAGCACCTTGAAGAACTCCTGCATCACGCCCAGGAGATCATCCCCCGCGATGCCATCAAAGATACCCCAATTTTCTTACTGGCCACCGCCGGCATGCGCCTTCTTCCCGATGTCCAACGAAACCTCCTCCTAGAGCAGATCTGTTCCTACGCCAGTGCCAATTCCGACTTCCTCCTTCCCGACTGCGGCGTCCACATTCAGGTCATTCCCGGCGTTACTGAAGGCTTGTATGGGTGGATCGCGACCAACTATCTCTTGGGAAGCTTCGATGAACCAGAGGCGCATGACCACGGCAAGGGTCACCATACCTACGGCTTCTTGGACATGGGAGGCGCGTCCGCTCAGATCGCCTTCGCCCCCAATGCTACCGAGAGCGAAAAGCACGCCAACGATTTGACCTTGCTGCGTCTGCGAAACGTCGATGGATCCGAACAAGAACATCGCGTCTTTGTGACCTCGTGGCTGGAGTTTGGAGTCCACGAAGCCCGTCGCCGCTACATCGAAGCCTTGCAAGAAGCAAACATCCTAGACACGGCCCAAGAGCTCCCTGATCCTTGTCTTCCTGCGGGCCTCAGAACGACCATCGACGGCAAACCGCTGCCGGTTGACAGCGAGAAAGGCGTCACCCTCGTGGGAACCGGCAAGTTCGATGAATGTTTGAGACAGACGTACCCCCTCCTGGATAAGGATGCTCCTTGTGCCGACGAGCCTTGTCTCTTGCACGGCATCCACGTCCCTGCCATCGATTTCGACGTCAACCACTTTGTCGGCATCAGCGAGTATTGGCATTCGACGCACGATATTTTCGACCTCGGCGGTCACAAAGTCTCGTACAACTTCAAGACGTACCAGGAGCGCGTGCAGGCCTTCTGTTCGCAGGACTGGCAGGACATCGAAGAGGGCATCCATCTCCACAAATGGGGAAAGAAGTTGGATCAGGAACTGGCCTCGGAGATCTGCTTCAAAGCGTCCTGGATCATCAATGTTCTTCACGATGGAATTGGCGTGCCTCGGGTGAGCTTGGAGGAGGCCGGTTCCGCCCAGAACGGGACCAAGGAGCTGCTCTCCCAGGGACGGATCAAGGGGTACATTGACCCCTTCCAAGCGGTCCACAAGATTGACTCGACCGAAGTGAGTTGGACGCTGGGGAAAATGGTCCTCTACGCATCCTCCCAGGTCCCAGTGGAGGCCGAAGAAGCTCTGCCGGTGGGGTTTGGTAGCAACGTGGACGGGGTCCCCGCCGATTTCCAGTTCCCTAGCGTGGAGCTGCTACCCCCCACGGAAGGTCTCCATCAGGAGTCATGGCACGATGCCCTTTTCGAAGGAGGCACGTCTCGTCGAGTGCCCGGGTTCATCTTATTCCTTTCTATCATTATCATGGCCTTGTTCTTCCTCTGTGGGCGGAACCGTCGCATGCGGATGTACCACAAGATCAATCAGCTGTTCCACCGCGGAGGGCCGTCGCACCCGAATCATCCCAAAAAACGCCGATTCCTCGGGGGCAAACTGCCCTTCTTTGGCAGTCGAAGTCCCTCTTATGAACGCGTGTTGGAAGACGGTGTCGGCGAATTCGATTTGGGCGGACTCGACTCTGGCCGCAGCTCGTCTGAAGGAGGACGGTCCTCCGACGCCGACTCGGCGAGTTTCCTGCCCCCCAACCGCACGTCCAGCTGGGGGAGTGGCAATGCGCCCAGCCTGAAATATGGCCTGGACAACTCTTCGACGGGGACGATTGGCCTCGGCATCACGGCGGGCTCCGGTGTCAATGCCATGGACCGCACGGGGCTGGTGGTGCGGACCGAAAGTCGCGACCATCTGGCTCCCATCGCGCTGGGCCCAACGACCAACGGCCGCCGCTCGCGAGCTGGCAGTCCGACGCGATCCCACCGGTCGCCGGCGTTGACGCCGCTTTCCCACGACTAATGTGCTTGTACGATGACGCCTTACGTTTAATTTCTGCTATTCTTGCATCATCTAGGAGTTTTGGGTTGGTCAAGTTCTGTCAGTCAGCTGGCACCATGTCTTGGCGCTGGCTGAGTCTGATACTGTGGGAGCCGGTACATACATTGTTCTGTTCGTTCTTGGGGTTGTTCTTGTAGATGTGTTTACCGACTATACTTTTAATGACACTGGATGTACCATAGACTGAACATTTTAGGATTCTCTCGTTCATTAGAATCATCGCAGTTCAGTATACTTCGTAGACAGCTGGGTCACGTGCGCTGACTCATCAATTCACCGCCCGGGCAAAATCCCTGCGATTGCTGGATGCAGCTTCAACCAGCTCCATCCTCCGTCGTCTGCTGCTTCTCCTCCGATTTCTTCGTTTGTTTTGCATGATACCCAATAGATTCTGACCGCCGCCATGCGATTGACCGTCGAGCTTATCCAAAATTCCCTATCCTACATCAACCCGCTGAAGGATCGCGAACTAGATCTACGAGGTGCGTTTACACATGACCTGAAAAGGGCAGATACTACACGGGAAGAGCTTGATTGATATCGGTTGTGTTTGAGTCGTGTAGGGCACAAGATTCCGGCTATTGAGAACCTGGGTATTGCAAAGGTAGGCACATGGCAAGCGGTTTGGACGAGCCTCGCACTCACACCCATCAGGACCAGGATGCCATCGACTTCACGGATAACGACATCTCCTCCCTGGGCAACTTCCCCTTCTTCCCGCGCCTCCACACCCTCCTCCTCGCCCGCAACCGGGTCAAGCACATCCAACCCACGCTGGCGTCGTCGGTGCCGAATCTGACGACCCTGGTGCTGACGGCGAACAACATGACCGAGCTGGCAGATTTGGATCCGCTGCGCAGTTTGACGAAATTGACCCATCTGATTTTGATGGAGAACCCGATCACGAGGAAGGAGGTATGTGAGCGTATCGTCTGAAGGGAGAGCCACGCTGACTGGAGACGCATAGCACTACCGGTACTGGGTGATCTGGCGTCTTCCGACGGTCCGCTTCCTGGACTACCAGAAGGTCAAGGACGCCGAGCGCGAAAAGGCCCGCGAACTGTTCGGCACGGCGGAGGCGCCGTCCGCCCTCGCCTCCAAGATCATCGGCATCAAGTCGCGCACGTTTGACGTCCCGGCTGGCGGCGCTGACCGCGCGCCGGCCGACAAGGCGGTGCGCGTCAAGCTGACGGAGAAGGAGCGCAAGCGCGTGGAGAAGATGATTCGCGAGGCGCGCAGTCTGCAGGAGATTACTCGATTGGAGAAGGAGCTGAATGAGGGGCGGATACCCGGTGGAGCGCTTGGTGAGGATGCCGATGAGATGGAGACGTGAGATGTACCATTTCGGGTGTTTGTACTTGGGGGTCTTTATCGTTGCTGGCTCTGGGTCGGCTGGGATTGTGTTCAGAATACCGAGAAAAGCTGGTTTGGGGTTTTGGTGTTGCGGTTGTCTTTACGGGAATCGGGCATTCTGTTCTGAATATACGAATATAAAGTATGGTCTGAGCACGATATTATGCTCATTCCCTGGGTTTAGCCCTTCAGGCTTGCTAGCCAGTTATCTTGATATGTCGACCTTATGAGGAAGGTAGAGTAGACCCGTAGATCCGTATACTCTCTCAGGACTCTCGGACGAACCTGGCTCTGACGGACTTGTTCCTCATACTGTACTTAAAATCCACTGAAAGGATATATAGACTCCGTATAGTTGCCCTCCATCATCCCCCATTCACTGCAAGCTGACCCGAATCGACTACAACTCATTTTATCCACAATGGCACCGACTGACAACCGCACCCAGGTCTCTTTATCACCGAAGCCCAGCAACCCTTCGAGGTGTTCCAGCAAGCCGGCTCCGAGGTCGACCTGGTCCGAGACAGGAACGTACCAGCGGGACGGGCTCTCGCAGCAGAAGGTCTGGCTGAGCGATCAGGACGGCGCCGTGCGGGAGGACCATTCGAGCGAATTCCGCTCCAAGCTCGACAGGCCGCTTTCACCATTACGGATGGGCGTGTCGTGACAGGCGCAAACCCGGCTAGTACTGCAAGAAGCCATCCGCACTGATATTCTCCTCTCCTCCATGCGGAATGCCTTTCGTCTGATCCATGATCCTCGCGTACTCATTCAACTACTGTAGAAGTAGATGGCGATCTCGCGTGGTGATGGAAGCATCAGATAAGATAACTGATGCACGTGCATAACGTCATCGACTTCCAACTCCCATCCTCATTTCCCTTCAACTACACCTACATCATCTACAACCCTCCCAACTAGTCTCCTAACCACAGTGGCTTCCAAACGAATCGCCTCCCTCCTCTCCCACCTCCACAACCCACGCAAAATGTCTCCCCCAGCACCCTGGCGCCCGCTCCTCGACACCCACCTCTCCCAAAACAGCACCACAACCCTCACCCTAACAACGATCGACCACGACGCCGCCAACCGCCCCGTGCCGCGCGCCCGCACCTGCGAATTCCGCGGCTTCTGGCCCTCCCCATCGCTGCACCCGAGCGCGCTCGACGCCCTGGCCGCCCAATGCGGCGGGCCCAACCCGCCCGTCTACGAGAGCGACATGCTCTCGCTCACCACCGACGTGCGCATGGATAAAGCCGCACAGCTCGATGCGACGGGCCACGTCGTCGAGGCGGTCTTCTGGCTGAAGGACGTGATGAACCAGTGGCGGATTCGCGGGACGGCGCATGTGCTTGGGGATCCGCGGGGAGGGCCGCACGAGGAAGCGGCGCGAGAAGCGGTGCGGAGGGGCATGCGGAGGACGACGCAGGGCGAGGAGGATGCGTGGACGTGGGAGCGCCAGGTTACGAGCTACTTTGCGAATCATTCGCCGGCTATGAGAGGTCTGTCTATGTCCTGCGGTTGTCTGCAACCTGTCTAGGCGGTGTGTTACTGATACGGGTGCAGGATCGTTTCGCAACCCCCCGCCTGGCCGTCCGCGAGATACGCCCGCCGGGCCTGGGCTGGGACTGGGGCAGACGGTGGATGATCTGCATGATCCGGTGGCGCGGGGGAACTTTCGCGTGGTCGTTGTGCGGCCGGAGGAGGTTGAGCGGCTGGACTTGTCGGACTTGCAGAACGTGCGGCGGGTGCAGTGGACTTTGCAGGAGGATCGATGGGAGGAGGTTGAGCTGTGGCCGTAGGGGTTAGACGGTGATTGCTTCTGTAGGCATGATTTTCGAAGCGCACAACTGCTTCGGTTCTGTAGTCTAGCGGTTAGGACCCCGGATTCTGATTCCGGTAGCCCCGGTTCGAATCCGGGCAGGACCTCATGGTTTGTGTTTTTGGCTTCTTTTTGTTTCTTGGAGTGATGAAGATGGTGAATGGAGACAATCGGATTAATGGGGGTTTCCGGATGAAAGAAAGAATGGGGTGAATAGACGGGAGTTGGTGTAGATGGGATAAATATAGATCATTCATTCATTGACAAAGTATACAACTTCCTCTAGACTGGTGTTCATCTTTGTTCAGGCACAATAGAATACAATGAACCATTCACTCAGACAAAGCATTCCATCACAAGTGTGAAACGTCTTCAGGCAGACAAGCATGGATGGAAACACCCGTTTCATCCGATCTATATAAACCTCTCTCTGCTCAACATCACCATCGACGCCAACAGCAAACACCCAACAAACACTCATACTCTCATATCATCTCTACATCCAATCCAATCCACCAGGCCTGTCAGCAACCGAACGCGCAGTGGCATTGTTATGAACACCCTCCGTCTGCTCTTCAGGAGATCCTTTGTGGCCAACATCAACATGGAATCCAGCCCACAGATCCCCGTCTGCAAGAAGTGCGGCGGCCCGCGCGAAGAGTCCTGCCCCCCAGACTTCTGTATCCCCTGCTCCCAGGCCGATGCGACTCTAGTTGAGTCTACCGTCTCTGAAGTGGCCGAGAGCGTTTGCGCTGACCCGGCCGCCCCAGCTGCCCACGAGCACGACGATATGCCCCGCACAGTGAAGTCCGAGGCCGAATGGGAGGAGGAAGAGGCCCGCCTGATCGACGAGGAGTGGACGCAGAAGGAGCAAGACTATATGCGCTCCGTGCGTGCGTCCCAGTCGCACGCTGCGGACACCGTGCAAGACTCCCAGGTCGGTTCCGTCCACCACGCCGCTCGCCTCCTGTATGACTTCGCTAACAGCTGCCTGCAGGAGCAGGTGTCCACCGTCCCGACAGCCCCGGCTGACGACCTGCCCGCCCTGAACCGCGGCTTTTTGTCGCCCGTTGCGCGCTCCCGCGAGACCCAGGTCCCAGAGTCGCCGGTGTATGCCCCCGAATCACCGCCCTCTCCTGTCCCGGGCCCGCAGCAGCATCCTCATACATCCCGCGGCCGTTCGCCGTACATCCCCCCCGTCTCGCAGGTGCCCAGCTCGCCCCCTGCAGCGCCATCCGCCCAGGCCACAGAGCCATCCGCTCCAGCGCCCGCCCCCAAGCAGCAAGGAAAGGTCCGCATGACCCCGGCCTGCGCGAGATGCAAGCGCTCCAAGATCCGCTGCGTGCACCGCCGCGTGCTCGACGATGACGGACGCCCCGCTGCTGCCGCTGGTACGTACCCTCTCCCATTCCATCGTCCCCTTGCCCGCCGCAAAGATGCGCCTACNNGAAGAAGCGCAAGCGCGCCGATGAGCCTGCCAACCCCGACGCGACCCAGGGCGGAGGCGATGACGGCGCCGCTGTCCCAGCCGCTAAGCGCAAGCTGCGTCTGCGCGCGCCGAGAAAGCCCGCGGACGAGGAGAAGCCTGCGGCCCCCGAGCAGGAGGGCAAGCGGCCGCGCGGCCGGCCGCGCAAGCGCAAGGCTGTTACCTTTGAGGAAGGGGTGGATGAGGAGGCCGAGGGAGAGGGGCCGCCGGCGAAGCGGGGCCGGAAGGAGCAGGGTGACGATGACGATGCGGGTGTGTCTGCGGCGGCGAGGCGGGGCGCGGCTGCGATGATGGACAGCGTGGAGGGGGCGTCGGTGCTTGCCATGCACGGGGTGCTGAGTCGCGAGCTGGAGGAGAAGCTGGCGGCTTGTCGGACTTCGCTGCAGGCAACGATTGATGCGATCCATGATGCGAAGGGGATCTTGGATGCGTGGGTGGAGGCGTGGACGAGGAGGAAGTAGTGCGCCGTACGTACCACTAAAGACTTTGGATTTGCGGCGTTTGTTGTGATTTGTGCATAGACAGCGTTGATTATTCTGTGGTTTGCTGATAGTACATTCTTGTCTCTATCTGGATATTATACATCTATGCAACTAGTGATGCAGCCCCTGGTACCAGTCGCACCTTTACTTTCATTCCATCGACCGGTTTGGCGGTCACTTGCATCATCTAGTCACGTTAGTATATCACAGC
>PIJX01000075.1:0-29887 GCA_002927005.1 Aspergillus pseudoterreus
GTTATTTAGTTGACACCAAATACTCGAAAGGAGCCATATGCTCATTAAGTGTCTGTCCATAGACTATGGGACCCAATTAAGTCGTGATGTATTCGTCGAATCATATATTCTGTAGTGTGAAATTACCGTGGAGGGTTGAGAAGAGAAGGCTAGGACCCGTATTCCCGTTTCATATGCTTTGCTTAAGGCGAATGTCACTACTTTTCCAACTTTGACCACTAGCCTTTAGGAGGTCGTGACCTTGAAGATTGCGATATCATCGTCAGCCACATCAAAAGTTATGGATTCGCCAGAACCTTCCTCTCCCGAGTAGAGCTCCTTCCAGCTATATGAACCGCCCTCTAGACCAGGCACATCGACCAAGTTCACGGAGAATGTACCTCCACCACTGGCAGCAGCAAATGCAATGACGACGCCATCACTGAGGGGGCCCGCCCAGTACGGATAGATCTCACCTGCTACCGGCGCCGGGGTATTCGGAGGCTGGAAGATCCCCGCTGCGATACCAAGTTCATCCTGATTAATGCTAATAATGTCCTGCATCATTCATTAGTCCATATAGCTAGCTCCCTTAACATATCATCGGTGCTGTACCTTATTCTTCAGGATATTGAGCGAGCTCTCCGATATGGTGTTGAGATCAGCACCAATCACAAGGGGCGATTTGGCAATAGCCCACAGGCCAAAGTGCAGTCGCTCTTGGGCCTCAGTGAGTACCCCATTGCCGACAAACTGGGCAAGGCCTCATTAACGTTCCGTCTTCCATCACGGTGACCAGCTACTGAACAGGGTGCTTACCAGCATGTCGAGGTCATTGAAACCACCTGGGCCAGAGTACTGAGGAATCTCGGAGGCCTTCGCCCCGATTCTGACGACCGACGCCCAATCCCCCCAATTATCGGCTTCAATGCGCCACGAGTGGCCATACTGAGCCCCCCAGGTCCACACTTCGTTCCGACCCCACTGGCAGATGTTCAGCAGGATCGGCTTCACATTGGCTACACTCTGGAAAGCGTCATGCATCGTGGCATACCAGGGCCTGGTGTCGACAGACCCTTCCCAGCATGTCTGGGGCGGTGGCTCACTAACGCATGGAGTGTAACAGTTATCGTGCTTCCAGAAGTCAACCCCCCAGGAGGCCAATAAGTCGGCATCCTGAGCCTCATGCCCTTGCGAACCTGGGTAGCCGGCGCAGGTCATTTCACCAGCACATCCATAAAGGCCAAATTTCAAGCCGAGACCATGGATCTGATCCGCCACAGCACGAATGCCATTGGGCCATTTGGCGGGGTCCGGTACCAGATTGCCTGATGCATCTCGTTCTTTGGTCGACCAGCAATCGTCAATGTTAACATACGCATAGCCCAGATCTTTCAAGCCCAGTTCGATGAATTTGTTGGCTGTCCCCAATGCATACGTTTCTGACGCAGCATCACACTGCGCAACATTCTGCCGGAAACGATTAACTCCAAGGTACCCAGTGAACGGAACCGAAGGGACTTACCCAACTACTCCACCCCATGTGCGGAGTGAGTCCGAGCGAGTCATTAAGTCGGCGCTGTAGAGCTACCGATAGCGCTACGCCGGTGAGATGGCTGAGGGCCACCAAATTGGCGAGGTTCAGGAGATACATTCGGAGTATTGACGATCACGGCAGGTCATTAGATATGGGGATCAAATTGTCTTCTTGATTATGCTGGGACAGGGCTGTCTATTTATCCTCCGGCTGCGTGGCGATTAATCAGGCTGATATAGTTATGTATTCAGGATGAATGGCCTTCCCTGGCGCCAATCGACGCCCGAGGCAGTCAGTCTGGGCGTTTGACGGTATTGCCCGTCGTTTCAGCCATGCTTCAATCACGTCGGGCTGAGGCGATCACATCCTCACTTGCGGGAAAAAGCAACACTATTCCAACTACAGTCCAGATCTGCAATTGCCATGGCTCTTAGTCCGGTGGGGGGACACCGTGATTTTCCCGAGGTCAAGCGGAACTCATCACATCCCTCCGGCGGGGTTATCCATGGTAAAATCCCTACTTGACCAGGCCGATTTCGAGAAGGCCTGTACGAGCCCATCGCAAGGAAGATATCAATTCGGTGCCTACTGACGAAAGTACCGAAGCTAAAGAGGAAATAAAAGATAAGAAAACTAGCTCGAAGGAGGGAGCTCAACACACAACAACGAAACATCCAAAATCCGTAAACGGATACCTCAGGCACCAATCCCGCAGAATGAAGTTATTCCAGGCTTAAGAAGTCACAGCCATCACAACAAAACCAAGATATTCTGGAGCTCCATAAATTAGCCATGCTTGTGCTTCAGAATAAAGCATGCACCATGCCCAGGCCGATAAAGCGCGATATGGTCAAGCCTTCCGCTATGATTATAGTCGAAGGCAAATGCGCTGTCTCTAGAGTCTTGTAGGTCATACCCTCCTATCCCGTCAGAGCCTCTAGCATAGACAGGATCAAACGGCATTCTGTTAAAGAGTTTCAACGTCCGACTTGTATTTTGGAAGATCTCCAATAAGGGCGGGTTATATAATCTAACAAAAGCTAGAATAAAAGCTCTTCCAAATATATTTCCTACATAAACTTCCGAGACTAGGATAGCCTCGTAGTTATACGTTTTAAGTAGTCCGCTTTTTAACTGGGTGCATACCTTGATGCTGTCGATTTGCCCCAACGATCGTAAGATTCATGGCCTAGATTTCTTTCTATTATGTCACTATAGTCCAATATGTATATTAAGGACGCTGAGGTGACTGCTGAAAGCAGCTGTTGATGCCGCACCCGGTTTTTCGAAAGTTTTGTGGGATACAGATGACGTGAAGTTTTGTGATACTCAAGGTCTATCTAGGTCATAGTGACCTTCAGAGACACCCAATTAACAACGGTTGTAATATAGGTATATAATAATTCATTTATTACGGTGTCAGCTGGACTGCAGCAAATATTTCTGGGGGTCCTTGACAGGCCCGGCGTAGCTGTCTTCCGTCGACGGCTGCAAGCGAACATGGCAGGGAACCACCCAGAGACCAAGTCATTCTTCTGTGCTCATTTATCAGTTAACTGTGAAGGAATTATGGAGTGACAGGAGCGTTGGCGAAAGTACAAATATATGCTGCTAAAGCTTATCAACAGCTTTAGTTTTCCTTCTGGTTACCTAAAAGAACTATTTACAGCTTTGCTAAGTGAAGCTGTAAGAAGCAGAGAATATGTGAAATATTCTGATTTGGTGCTTCTGTAGCTCTTGCAAAACTGGGTGCGACATAGCTGTTTTTAGATAAAACAGATCCTTTAAATAAACATGTAACCTAGTGTGATTTCGAGAAGCAGTTAGAGCTTAGGGAGCAGGGCTAGGCTCCCCTTTGCGTGTAGGAGGTTTGTAGTAGGTATACCACTTTTAAGGCCACCGGAGTCTCTTTAGGAGACTTCGGAGCTACTTAATGATTATTATATATATCTAGAGAAGATTCTAATAGGTTAAAGATCTACTGAATCCTTCGAAAATATAAGGGCTGGCTCTAGCCTATACTTCGAAGGGTAGATAACCTCTGCTCTTCCTCTGAACTCAGTTCGGAGGGTAGTGGCTGTTCCTAGGAATAGTCTACAGTCATTTACTAGGCAGCAAATGGACTTATACTCGCGTATCAATATCACAATAGAGTATTAACTAATTCTAAAACTTTTGAAATAGGCTTTAGTAATTTTAAGAATTATGTGGCACCGATTCATCTAAAACCATAGAAAATGATGAGCATATTCATAATCCATTTTGACCTCCAGGACTTCGGAGGGTATCATATGGAACTCGGCTAAATCGATATTTCGTCTATTTGCAGCAATATCTGTGCGCCTTCAGCGATGTATAAAGCAAATAGGATGCCACACACCTTCTCAATATACTGAACACCAACAACTATCCCATCCTCGTCTTCCATATACTCCTCCTGACCGAATAGATTGGTTTCGGCGGGATCCAGACAGGTCAGACAAGCTAGAGCCAAATCCGCATATCGCGGCCCCATAAGCACCGGAAGCCTGTCGTGGGCGATCGAAATCAACCGACGTTTAATGGAAATAGGAGATTTTCCAGCCACCAGCTCCACAGCCATGGTCTCCAATACGGGGCCCGGCTTGCTGGATTTGGCAGTCTTTCCATGCATCGTTTTTCCGGTGGCCGAAGTAAACTGCGGGCCCATCGGGGTATCGCCGTCTTTATGGTATACAAACGAGTCCCAGAACCCAATCTCCAGAAGGCAGACTTCGAGGCTATAGATGTCGTGTTGCATCACGTACGTTTCCTCGGGACGGAGCCCCTGGCGCTGGGGATGGCGGTATAATTTCATTTCCCAGCATGTGTCACCCATCAATCTGGATCTGGCGTTGCTGGGCCGAAACATTTCAAAGCCGATGAGAGAGGAACGGCCAATAACGGAACCCCTGTCCTGAAAAACCACGATGGTGTCTGGGCGGATACTTTTATGGGCAAAACCGGAGCTATGCACTAACATGGGCGATCGAACGAGCTGTTTGGCCAGTTGGAATCGTTGGTCCAGAGAATGGGGCACTTCATGTTGTAGCAGATCGCGGAGGGTTCTGGGGTTTGATAGGGATGGCGGAATGTCGAAAACTAGTTGGAAATGCGTGCCTCTATCATCTTTATGTTTGATGACTCCTTGGCAACGAAGTAGTCTAAACTGCCAAGGGTCTGAGTTGGAAAAGCGCCTCGCAAGGTCTCGGACATGAATTATGTCATGTTTGGGGTCTGAGTATTCGTCGAAGTTCATTGGGTCAACAAGTACATCTCCATCACCATTTGTGAGGCGTGTTGTGAAGGAAGTTGAGAAAGAAAATCGGTAATGTTCCCCTTGGATTAAACGACAATCAATAAAGATGGAGCCCTTTGTTATGGTTGGGTCAGCTTTCGTTGCGTCTTTAATCTGTTTGAGCTTTCCAGCGGGGGATTTGGTCTCAGCAACGTCATCCAAATGGTGGTCAATTGTCAAGGCTGCCACACGTGTGATCAAGTACCAGGAAGGATCAAACCTCCCCTGCCACTTCTTGAGATCCTCCACTGCTTGTAGTATGGTTTTCTTATAAGCCATTGCTCTGACCTTTTGACTGAGAACCCTGCTCCGCGTTTGTCAGGTATTATTACTTTATCGACCCCTCCTTTAGCAACTTCAAGTTTACCCCGGAGATGCTCGAGGAGCTCCGAAAATAACTGCTGCAGACGGGGTTCGAGCGATTCCCAGATGTCTGTTATCGACCCTAGCTGGATTTCCGTCTTCAGCTAAACGCTCTTCATATCGAGGATTATCTCTCCCACGTCGTATTCTGCATTTTGAAGTCCTCCTATTTGTCAATCAGATACTTGCCGTACCTGGTGAAGACAGTTATCGTTAGAAATTTTGAAAGGCTAATGAAGTCAGGGTATACTCGCCTGATACAGAGGTCAGCAGTCCCAATGACAGCGAAGGCAAATGAGACAGGGCCCATGGCTTTCAGTTTGGATGAAGTGAACCAGTCTGAAATAGAAGTGTGACGATGGGGGGCAAGACAACCATCTCGCTCTTTTGTTCGAGATTGTGCTAACTGTCTAGCTGTGTTCGTACCGTACGCAGGCTCACCCAGCCCCCAGCAAGGCTCTGGAGTTAGCAAACAGAGTACAAACTTTATGGCTGAGGCCGCCCCCAAAAACGGATCACACCAACGACGCTCTGAGCACGGTCTTTTAGCTCTTTGAGACTCGGCCCGCTCAAGCCTTGAGGAACAGTCCAAGTCTCATAGCTCGTAGTATATAACATCTTGTTGTTGCTCGTGACGTTTTCGTACGCGGCCTCACCACTAGTCTTGTGCATGAAGCTAAGAGTTTCAATTTTCTCATTTTCTCCTTCTCCCTCGACTCCCTCCTCACGCCACAGGACCAGGAACTTGCTACTACGCAGCGGGTTCTGCGGCTTACCATCGTTTTCGGTGACGATTGCCAGCACGTAAGACGTGTACACAACGACGTACTCGATGGTGGGCAAATCCGGGATAGAGGTGGCGAATAAGATGAGGCGCATCATGACGGGCGACTGTACCATCTTGATGGCCGATTTCGGAACGGATTTGCCAACCTGCTCACTGAAGATTCTGACGGGGACCTTGAAGTGCCCGCTCAGATGGTTGATATTGGCTATCTTGCCGGAACTGTCAACGATGATCTCCCCCGCTGCGACAACCACGGCGGAACTCCCATTCCATCCAATCTCGTCGACGAGGCTGGTGTGGCCAACCCATTTCTGCAGGACCTCCCCGATCCGAGCGCTGTCTGGATGGGCAATGCGACGGTATGCCCCGCTCTCCAGCCGGACAAAGTCGTACTTTGTACTCGGCTTCAGGTCTTCGATCATGTCGTCCCAGGTTGTGAACGACCGGAAGGCATTTGGGTTGACCATTTCCACCTGGTCCCTGGAAGCTTGCGGTCTGCCAGAAGGCTCGAAGCGCCGGTACTCGCTAAGTGATTCTGTCATCGACAAGCGTGGGGGATCTGTAGCAGCAGGGGTAGGGGTAACAGGGTGAGGACCAGTCTTGGCTTGTCGAACTGAAGCACGGGTGATGCGGCCACCGCTCCGGCCGTAGAGCGCACCGGATGCAGCATCCGTCACCGGACCTACGAAAGCGTTGAAGAAATCGTCCGCTGATCCACCATTTCTCGCGGTCTCGATGGCTGCCAAACCCCCGACGGGAGCGTACTTGCCCTGGCCCAGAGAGTTGATTCCCGTCTCGACGACGTCGCAGCCGGCCCCGGCTGCCACCGCCGCCCCCGCGCAGATCAAGGGGCCGGCAGCACCCGTTGCGAACGTCACCCCGGCGACGACTGTCGTTCTGGTGGCAACCATCATGCAATGATCGCCCTCTGCCGAGTTGCCTGCGATGTAGTAGCCGATGCCGATGGCATGTCCCAAGACGGGGGCGTTCTTGCCGAACTCGGACAGCGCCTCCCCTTGCCTGCTCCAGAGGCGTTTGGCCTCCTTGTCGTCCCCCTCGATCTCGGCGGCCACGGCCCTGATGTTGGACGTGATTAGACTAACGTCCTTGTAGTTTTCCCAAGACTTCTGTGCGCCGTCGCGCAGGTCCTGGGCCGCCTTGTGGTCGCCGCAGAGGTCGCAGACGGCACCGACAGCCGTCTTTGAGCCAACTTCGGCGGCTGTGAGAACTTCACCCACAACGGGGAGAGATTGGGCGCAACCTATTTTCAAGATAGACGCTTTGCTGGAAAGACAATCGAATTATTGAGAAAGCGGTGCCAAGTGCTTGGATGCAGGATGCCGTATCGATAATCAAAGGTGCTACGGAACGGCTCAATGAGGGAATCGGCTATAATATAAGAAATTTTCACGATGTCCCAACAGCAAATATACCTAGGAATAGATTTGGCAAGGTGATAGTGTGAGCCCGACAGTCAGGCATCATTGGGCAGCTGTTATGTGGCAGCAACCGGTGAGGGTTCATAGGTCTGGATCCCTTGCCCTCAAACATGGTTGTGGGCTTAACATGGATGGGTTATCGCCCTCCCTCTCCATTCTGGAAGCCAAAGGCAGCGGTTTGAATATTCCCAAAACGACGGTAAGGTACTCAGCACGAAGTAGGATGTCTGTCGCTCCTGTTGGGGCTTTTCAGGAAAACCAACTCTTAGCTCCGCCGTATGAAAGAAACTGGGCAGTCAATTTCCGTTATGTGCCGTAGGTCTCAGCGCAGCGGAGTTGACGTTGAACCAGGGTGCTTCCTTGAGGACCCGATGGCTGTGGGCGTCAATCACTTTCCTTGTCATTTGCACAGAGTGACTAATGCTGCACGTCGTAGTTGGCTTTTTTACATGCTGGCAATGCAATAGCCCCCTTCCCTTCTCTGTGATACTCTACCCTCTTCTCGCCGAGGTGTTTGAGGCATTTTTGCCATTTGTCCTCCTCCCATGGACTGAAAACGCACACTACATATAATATGAGACGTGTGGTGTGGAACGCAGAGAGATAAGGAAAGACCCATGATCGCAGTCTTTGACTGTAAGCTATCTAGAAGATATAAGCAATTCCCGACTTCATGCATTTTGCGTATATTAGTACTACTATAATTAGACAAGTTCTATAATGTCACCTGCACAAGGCTGCTTCTGTGATATCTCGCGCAATATTAATTTTAATCGGCAGAAATCAGCTGGACTACTACAGGTTGAATCCCTCGCCTTTGCTTAGAGTCACATGCCCATGTCCAGAAGTAATCCCAAAAGAAGTGCACAACATATACAATCTTGAATGAGATTCCTATACGACATGGAGGTGTTATGGCTAGCCCTGCGAGCCTAAAAACTTATTAGCGTACCCAAGTACTACACACGATTGTGTGAGAATGAACACGCGGCCGAGATGGTCTATAGAACGGCGTAGACTTCACCAGAATAGGAACCCCGAACGTCGCATTTAAATATTTTACGGTGCACCTTCTGTTTCAATATGTGCGGAATACCGCAAGTGCATCGAGCACATCGTCCCTCTACTGGATCAAGCACAACGCATCTGCAGCTCTATTGAAGGAAGGGTTCGTGGGCTACGGTTAGCGGGCAGCAGGCCAGCCGAAGCCCCTAATTATTGGGTTTTATTGTATATACTTGGTCAGCCACATATAAAAACGAAAGGCCGCTAAAACTATATAATAATAAAATTAGTAAACTAAAATAAACATAGTCCTAAGTTGCACCTGCCACCGGGACGATCTGCTAGGCAACTTCGACTTCCGTCCTCTGCATGGATTGTTGGATCTCAAAGCCCCACGTCCCAGACCCTTGTCACAGACAAGTCTCCATGACATCAGGACAAATGTACCCGGTCTGATTGTCGATGAGGTATTTATACCAATGGCTACTCTGTACTGCTGGCGTGGTCCATATGGCGAGATAACAAACGCCCCAGCTAGCCGTCGGCAATTGTGGCTGGCTGAAGTGCCCAGTAGCGGTAATTGTCGATATTTGTCTGGGGTGTGCAGATTCTCCACCAGGGCTGCTTATATGCCGTAAATGGTCCAATACTGATAGCCTCCACTCTTACGCCCTTGTGGTCTTCTAATTTTACTGCTCGTAGAAAGTGGGATATAAATGTCTATAAATATGTCCCAAGACCTCTCCGGGATATCTATCAATATGCTTATTCTTCCAAACTTTGCCTTACAAACAAGTTGTCCTGAATATCTCATCTTCACAAAAATCATCATCATGAGCGACGATAGGCCTCAGCTGGATTGGAGTGAAGTATCTCTTAGCGATGATTTCATATGGACCGACGGTGTCAGCAGCAAGGGCCATGCTTTCAAGATTGGGACATCGAAACCAAACGCTATGTCGACAGCCGACGCGGAGCAGGCTCCGGACCTCGGCGAGAACCAAACCTGTAGCACCAGCAACGAAGAAACACTTTCTGTTGCCAGCAAAGCCGGTTTCGACATCCAGGTCTACTGGACACATTCAGACACGGATGAGTGGAGCTACCCCACCGCGGAGGAGACCAGAATTACCAGCATCACACGTTACAACCTACAAACTGCTGCCCCGCCGCCCTTCCGCCTCTATGAGTTCTGCTTTTGCTGTACAGAGGCGTACCATTTTTATTTCTATGACAAGACAGGCGATTGCTATGGAATCAATGTCCTTTGGCCGAGGCCAAGCACGATACACTGGTTGTACATTGGGTCGAGTGATCCTGATATTGTACGGGTGACTGGTTCATAGGCACATGCTAGTATCAGTAGGTTATACCAATATTACCATAAAATGCTTAGTATACTTACTTGATTATCAATAGAAAGCCTACAAAGCACGGATTTCAAAGTATATTCAATAATCAAATTATCTTGAAAACTGAGAACGTGGGGGCAGAAAACTGTTTCAACCAATAGAAATGTCAACCCCTAGGATCCGCCTAAGCTGCGCCACCTGCTAATGTAGTAGTTCAAGTATGAAGATGACTACATAGAATCCACTAGTCCGAAGGGAGACGATTCTTATTCTGGAAGCAAGATAGTTCCCAAGAACTAAGTCGAAGATTTCTTAAAAACTAATATGATAATTCTTAAGATCTCAAGGAGCAAAGATAAAAGTAAAGCTAAGAGAAAATGTATATCTGTTTATAATAAGAGTATAGAAGAATCGTACTAGCAGAAGTAATCTAATAGTACGGAAAAGGGAAGTAATCATTCTGCCATTGTGGCCATGCCACAGTAATACCCTTGTCTTTTTTGTCCCAGCTCTCAAACAAATATGAAGTGAGCCTTCACTTCTTCTCGTCCTTCTCCTTTTCCTGCTCCTTGGTAGACTTGGCAGCAGCCAACTTGACGCGCTGGATGAAGGCTTCCTTGCTCTCACCGTCACCAGTGTAGGACTTAGCCTTCTCGTCGCCCTTGGCAAGCTCGTCATAGACAGCCTCGTAGGTGCACTTCTCGAACTTCTGCACACACGCAGGCCGCACTAGCAATAACTCTCTATAAAGATGGTAATAGGTTCGAATAGCGACCTTAGAGAAAAAAAGAAAAAGAAAATAGAGAAGTGTAAGGTGCGCCTTACATTAAACAGCTTGGTTAATATCTCTGCAGTTATCTATTACTTGGTTATACTCAATCCCCCTTAGACAGAAATTTACGTAACGTATTATAGCTTATATTAAATTTAGATAATTGCTTCGGTCGTGAGAACCATTACAATATCGAAGATAAATTTAAAAAATTCGACTCTAATTAGAGTTGTGAATTATTTTCTTATAACAATCTGCTCTACTACTGCTGCAATATCTTCGGCGGCTGTAATATCTATATATACCACTATCTCCTTTTTAAAGAGAACTGTGGCCTTATCACCTACCTAATTAAAAATTACTTTGACTTTTACAGTACTCGTCGCTTTTAAAGACCGGAAAAAGACGAGCAATAATAAACGTAAAGAATTTAGTAAAGCAGGGTAAGTTACGATTAAATATACTTTGGCTAAATTATTTATAAAGGTCTAGGGCATCAAAATATACTAAGGACTAATTTATAAGAGAAAAGCAGCTTTCCCATCTTCATAAGATCTATAGCTGCAGGAAGTCTTATAAAGCTAAGTATTATAAAGATTCTAGTACTGTTCTTTTACATAGTAGAAGAATATCTCTTATATATAAAGAAGAGAAGATATATATACTACAGACGTATCTTTTCTAGCACCCTAGTACCCTATAAACAAACCGAAAAGATTAATAGCCAGATTATTATTGTCGTTCTTAGTAATAAATTTATTAAACTCCTTCTGTTGCATTCTTAGCAGCTTTTCCCTAACTATACTAAGGTATTCTTAGACTAAAGTACACCTGTTAGCCTTAAGAAGCTCCTTAATAAAATTAACAAGGTTATCTAAGACGAGTTTCTTATTGATCTTTTTGGCCTGAGCGATAAGAATGCGAATCGAAGCGGTAATTTCAACAATATAGGTACAGCGCTCAGGATTATCTAACAAAAGGTTTGTAAAAGCTTAGGTGATTGCTCGAATGATTGGGGGATAGACTACTAAGGAAACCTATGGTAATAATTACTATCTGTAATGGCCTGTTAAAAATTAAATGTAGATTTTAGATACTTAGAAGGGTTGTGTTAAACTCTAGCATCTGTCTAAGATGCGCAACCTGCTAGTGTTATATTAGTGCCGGTCGTCCTCTGGGGTAGCCGGGTCCTAGCCTTGACTATCTAGTCTAGCGCCGTGAGCTAGGTGAGGTAAACTAATGGCGGAGAAAGATTATCTGTTCCAGGCAGCTGGTCCGGTAGACAAAGCAGACAAGCCGCTGCTATACCTAGCAGTAGGATATATAGGTCTTAGGCTTTAGGTAAATCTGGATCGGTTGATCCTAGATCTTAGATTGCTAGGGAAGGAAGATATTAATAGTAATCTGGTCGAACTTATTGATTTGGCGATCTTTAATAGTCTGGTAGGACCGCTGGATGAATCGCTCGACGCTCTCAGCGAGCAGGACAAGCAGAGGCTTTTATCTAGGGTTAGGAAGAGCGCTGAGGTCGGCCGCTGCAGCTAGATTATACATCCCCGGGTACTTCGGCTATTAGGTCAGCTCCAGCTAGGGCGAGACCTCAGTCGCATGTTTTTGCAGGGGTTTCTGTCGGGCCTATATCTTTTAGTCCTGTAAATCGTGCTCACGGGCCTTTTTAACCTGGGCTCGGTGAACTCGAGTGGGGTTAGTACCTTTGCGCGCTGGGCCTGCTTGACTTAAGCCGGTTAGGTAATAGCAAAGAAACTACTCCTGCAGCCGCGGTGAAGGATTAAGAAATATTCTAGCTAACAGAATCGGGGGTTCGTATATTGACAGCCACGAAATCGGCGTAGTTCCGGATAAGTCTTATACACTATCCTAGCCCTCAAGAATATTTAGTAGGATATGCTGCTAGTCGGAATGCAGTGCGATAACGCCTCTCTCTCTAACAGTATCTAGCTTTGCCCTAGCGATTTTCTCGCCTGCCTCTGCCCGCAGAATAACTAAATTATGGAGATTACGATCGGCCATCGCGTCGGGGCAGGACATCTATATCTAGATTCTGTTTATAGAGAATATATATTCGGGACTAGGCGTGCCACGCACGGTGGAGTAAGATTCTAGACCGTATTGCCGTAGTAGATTACTATTCTAGCTAATATATACTACGCTATGGGGAGTAGTGTAGACAGCCTGGTGAAGATTCGGGAACACCGTATAGCTCAGCTCTTTGCTAGAAGGCTTGATCTTGTAGGCCGGCCTTGGCTCTAGAGGCTTATATATGTTACCGGAAATATAGTAAGTATATATCTCGCTATCTGTATAGCGCGTGGTTGTAAGCTTTATATCTGCTAGTTATCTGCGATAAGGTCGAATTCGAATGTAAAACCAACATCAGCTATTAACCTATAATAGTTAATAAATACAGGCTTGTTAATGTAATAATCTAGTATATTACGGGATAGGCCTAATACAGAACTACAACCGTATATTTCTAAATTAATTTCGCGTTTTTTAGCATTATAATCTAAAATATAATTGTAAGTTACGGGCGATAACTTCTATTCTAGAGGATTAATTTAATTTAATAGTTTATGGTTGAAGTATATTTGCACGGTACAGCAGAAGCTAATAATCTAAATGTAAAGCGTTGCAGACCGAAGTAAATATATATTAAATCTCCTTAAAGTATATAATTGCCGTTGATTTATTTAGTATCGAGCTAGCGTGCGTAAGAAATTATAGATATTAATTCTATTCGGTACTGTTATTACTTTCTCCAGCAGACTGCCCTGGTCAAGCTAATTTTATTAGTTATAGTTGTCTACTCGGTTATGTCACGTAGGAAGCGACGAGCGGTCCCGATTTAGACCCCTTGCTAGATAAAGAAGCTAGTAAATTAAGGTCTAGATGATTTTCTAGAGTAACTCGACAGATTCCTGGAAGCTAGCTTTGTATGCTACGTTAGTGGCGCGCTATTTATATGTGAGGCCCGTCAGGCGAACACCCACTAGGTAGGGACGAAGTGACTGTAGATGTACTCCTGTATTGTGCAGGTAGAATACTGATAATGGTTGGGAGTCAAACGTCAGCCTCAAAGAGGGGTCATATTAAACGAAGAAGGATCAGGCTAGTTATATCTGGACAGGACTTCTGGTGAGGATAGGGAGGCGGTAACCTGTGACGATGTCATATTACCAAAAACACACAAAAAGACTAATCAAAATTATGCTGCAATTATACAGACTTTTGGGTGGGCTAACCCCCGGGTACCCGCCAAGAACCCATGGGCGTTGGGGCCCCCGAAACCCAGCCTGGATCCCCGCGCATATGTCCTGTATCTTAAATTTTGTTGCAAGCTTTTATCAGATGGAACGCAATTTAATTTCATACCCGCCAGCCAAGTCATATTACGCACTCGTCCTCCAATTTTTTTCGCTCAATTATATTAGGAAAAGGCCTAGCAAACTCCAAGCTAAGGATATCGCGGAGCATGGCGGGATAAGACAGTGTGCCGCAAAAGGAATAAGAGCCAGTGGGCGATGTAAATAGATCTCCGTAAGCTAGTGGCCTTTGGGGTTGGGAAAATAGCCTGGAGGAGCAGACCTCAGCTCTATAAGCTTTATAACGAATGGGGAGACTTTAGAGCTTGGATCTTCTGGAGGCGGTGGAAGATAATAAGAGAGACGGATACAACCAGCGGCTCCCTGGTTTCCTTGAATACTAGCCATCCCTTCATTTCGGCAACAGAGGGTCTATACGATGGAAGGACCAACCAGCTCGAGGATGGAAAATTGGTGGGAGTCCTTTGCCAAAGAGTGTCCTTTTATCCCTTCGATCCAGATGATGGTACCTTGGTAAGTGATAGGTTGGTATACTGTGTCGACACGTATACTGACTACCTGTATACCACGTAGTTATGCGCACTGCTTGATCGGGCTTAGCGTCCCGCCCGATTGTTGAGTGGAGGCCGAGCAGTGGGTATGTCGCGGGCATCTTCTTTGTTGCGGGGCTCGGCTGGCTGTCGTTGATTGATGGTTCTGCCTGGCACATCCGCCTTGGCTAGTTGCTTGGCAAGGGTACCGTAACACTGCAATGCTGAAATCAAAACAGGGATGTCCCCATTGTCAGCTACATGCGGCCCATACCGACTTCCCCATCATACACAAAGCGATTGTGACTACTACAGTCCGTTAGTTGGACTGTAACAGTGTGCCTTGCAAAGAGAGACTACGCTCGACCTTGTATTATGTTTCGCTAAAAAAATTCTTCAGCGCAATGATCCTACCTTCGTTTGTGGCTCCTCCGACCGCACAATCCTATAAGCCCCGAGGGATGGACGCTGTCGGAACCTTAGGCTTTCATATCAGAAGAGCCTTCCAATGGGCATGGCGTTTCACAAACAGCCTTTTGCAAACCAACCGTTTCTCTAGGTTTTCACCGGGCGCAACGGTCTTGACTTTTGATGTTTGTCGTGCTTTAACGGCTCGCCTGGTGGCTTGTCCAACCACAGCGCGCATCTTCCTCGCAGCGAGGATCGAGACAATCCGCCAGGACAAATCTGACAATAGCTGGACCACGCCCTGGGCCTGAGATAGGTAGCTGCAGGGAAGCCCAAAAAATTCACATATGAATCTGCTGACTTGTCGAGGAAAAAAGCAAAGATGGATGGTCGCCGATCGATCCTATCATTGGGATGGACCTCTGAGCGACTGACTTTCCCCCACGAGATCCGTAGAAAGGGCCGCGTCAAGATTTATCCTAGCTTGATAATGGGTCGACCCATGGCGTTAGATTTGCGAACCGCTTTTAGTGGCATCGACTAACGCTCTAAACCGGTATATTGGGCACTAAAACTTGTCGGTAAGCCACCAGCTGTGTACTACTCCACCCACGATGGCTTAAACCTAATAGGTCATTCATGATTAGCGCTCTTTGGCTCAGCTGACAATTTAATCAGCTTACATCTCTCTTACGCCTCTTAATACTTTATCAGAACCTATCATTTCACCAGTCCACCCAAGCTCTTGCGCTTCCCTCCCTCACACAAAAAATAAAATAAGACGGACGCTCCTGCCAGTCTGCCCTCGTCCAATCCTCATAGGCATTGTAATCACCATAGTAGTACCGGTGACGATCCGAATCGTACGAAAAATAGTCTGTCTGTGGCGGCGGTTCATTCCCCTCATCAAGGAGCAGATATTGCTCGTCGTTCCAGGGACTGAATGCCCTTCCCGGGCCATCGGTTAGTAATCAGCTTGGGAGCTTCATTGCTCCTGGAACCTCAGATGCGGTTTCCGGAGACAGCCGTAGGTTCACTGGGATCGAGTGGAGTGTTTTCACCTGATCCTTCAACATTGCATACAATATACCCACAAACGAGTATATGAAAGCTCCTCATAAATGGAAATATTCAGTGCAACCCACTCTGCAGTGATCACCTCAGTGCGTCCTTAAGAATCAGAAAGTTGAACATGCAGCGGTTCCCTGCTCCCTGCAGCAGTTTTGGATACACTATCAAGAGTTGGTTGACACGCACGACAGGGGAGGACACCAAGAATGTCATTGCCTACCTTGCGATCTGGACTCTCACATACGCTATCTACAATGTTAGCAACGAATAGCCAGCCGCAATATTGTCAGTGTCACCATTGCTTGCCATGCACAGAATAGGAGCTGTGAAATAGGGCTCTGTGACTGTATGCATATCTTCGCCTTGAAGTCTTACAGCCAATGGTAAACAGCCACATCACATATCATTACATCCAATTATGTACAGGTGCAGCAGATGACATCAGTGGGCCTGCTGCTGGGTAAAGAGTCAGCTAATTGAGAAGCAGCGATATGAAGAATCAAGCCCATATCAGGATTCAGGTCGTGTCGTCGACGCACCCAAAGGTGGTACAAGATGTCCATCCTTCAGGCTCGCAGCATGATCATACCCCAATCTACCCGATTGGCCTGAGCACCTTGATGAATTCATGCAAAGGGAATGGCCACGTCCCAGTTATATAAATGACATTCAAACAGTTATACCATATGCTCATCCATACTAGTCCCCTCAGCATACCTCAATTCCACTTCAATACGATATCTTGCCAAAGTCCAGCTTGACTTATACTGTACTTAGTATCCATATACTGCACCTTGCAGCATAGGTAAAAGACTTTGTATGTTCATTTGTTGGGCCTTCTCTTGTGCCTCTATTCTGTGTCTTGCTGAGCATCATACAGGACAGAATCATGTCTAAGACCGCTGATCTGCGCATCGCCTCCAAACGGGCTTATTATGACAACAGTAAGCCCTTCAGCGAGTCCGAGACTATTACTTTGTACATCTACAACGCCGGTCCCGATCTAGCAGAGAAGCCAGTAGTAAGGGCTGGTTACAGCTATTCCATGGACTGGAACACGGTCACGACTACCTTCCGTCAGGCGCAAGTGTGGCATCGGCCATCTGAGCAAATCAGAGATGGATCTCTTACTTGGACCGGCTGGTCCAGTCTAACAAGTCTCTGTAAAGAGTGGGATATGATAACCACTCTTCCAGATGTTCCGGCTGGAATACTCGTGGAACTCAATCTGAGATTTCCCATGTTACGTGAGTCGTCTTATAAGGATTACACCTTGAAGGCATCAGTTCGGTCGTCCACTGCTGATCCACGAGACACGAATAATGAGACGACATATACCATCACACCTAACCACCACGATGATGGTTCGGACTATTGGGAAACTCCCGGTAACCTTGCCAATCTGGACTTCAACGGGCTGACCGCTCTCGTCCCACTCTCACGGGCTGATTTACGAATTTGTTCTACCCGAGCTCATTACAATAATAATTTGCCCTTCGGGAAAAGCGAGACGTTGACCTTCCTAGTCTTCAATGATGGACCGGCAACAGCCACTCGGCCTCTTTTGAGGGTAGGTTACACGACCTCCATGGACTGGGAGAATGTGTCCTGCAGTGGCGAGCAGGTTTGGGTACCCGATGGAATTAATCCTTCGACGGATCTCGACAACTACACCTGGCAGTCTCTTGGTAGTCTAAGCTGTTCGATTGACAATTGGGATGTCATCTGCCATCTTCCCGATATTCCTCCCTCTTTACTTTATCGCGTCAAAATCAGCTTCCCGATGAATCATACGACTACATACAAAGATTATACCGCCACCGCCACAATCTCATCGCAAGCTACCGAGCTAGATCCAAGCAACAACTCCACGACCTACGACATCACCCCAAATCACAATGAAGATGGTGATACATACTGGGAAGCCAAAGGCAACATTGCTCAGCTGGATGGCTCTCCGATTCCATCTGGGAGTCGGACGTGTTTGTCAGGCTGGCTTGAAGATACCCCAATTGTCGTGTCGAAGGACGAACACTACTCTCAGATTCCTCTAAAGGATTTAAAGCTGCACCTTTCCGCATATAAAACCAACGTCGCTAGCTACGACATCGGGAACAAGGATTTAAGAGCCAAACTTGCCACCGAGGTTGAATATCGGACCTGCTCAGACCTTGTTGTTTTGTCTTTTTCAACCGATAAGAAGACTCAACTGACTTACAGGGTCTATCCAGATACGCTGCTATATTTAGAGCCAACGATTGTCAAAGTTGGGGAAGATGATGTGCGCATTGGCTACTGGATTCCGGTACGAATGCTTTGGGTGGGCGCAGCCATCCGCGGCATGAGCCCTAATGGTGACTTGACCCTTGCCTACGTGACAAATATATACCAGATCGACGGAACAGAGTACTATCGAAGTACCGAATACAGCTCAAGTGTCGAGCCTTACATGGTCAGCCAAAGTCACAGCTATGTGGTCGGTCAATTCGGTAAAGGGGGAGTCCTCACCCATAACCCAAGGGACAGATATCTCAGCGAAGATGCAAACGTGGCGGCCGTACTAGAGAACCTGGAGGATCTTGCGAGTCGACTAGTAAGCACGACAACACCTCCACCTGGCCTTCCAAGTCCTCGACACGGGTATTGCCTCCGTCGCCGACGCCCTGCAGACCCTCCTAGGCGTTCTAGGCCTGGTCCGCCTGTCCTACCTGCCGATGTGCCACGACGTGATGAAGACGGCAACTGGCTGATCTATCTTTGGGAAGAAGACACTCCAGGTGTAGTCGAAAATGCTCGACACGCCGTTGAGTCGGGCCACCCTTGGGTTCTCACCTACGATCGACATGGTGCAGCTGCTCGGCGAAGACAGTCCACTGGCAGATATCAGCCGCAGAGCGAGCTTCTTCAGCTGTCAGCCGCGGAGCTTGCGGGTCCCTCTGGAACAATTGGCCAACTCGACCGCGATGAGTATCCGCCTGCATGCTCACTCGAAGGTGGAAGTGGCGCACTTGTTACATATATTGAAGCTGGCGATAATCGTCGAGCCGGCTGCTTGATGCAGCAACAGTTCCAAAACTACAGAATAACCCCACAGCCAGACGGTCATGCGCCGTTCCCAGACAATGGTAGATTCCGATTTGCCATTATCCACGATAATATGTCTGTGATTGAATATCTTGGGGACGGACTTGAAGATGAGTCTCAGATTGAGCGACCGTATATTGATTAGACGGCTAGGCGCACTCATTGCATAGGAATTCCTGACTTGCCAACGTCGCATTGCCTTCAGTTTTGTCTTTCAATTTCGGGTTACTATCCATGATTTCAACATCTCCCCGTTCCCTGGTTTGCTTTACTTTCGTGAGCGTGGTGATTTAACATCATCTATGTTTGTGTGTTGCACTTTTGCCTCTTAGGATATGATGGTTAATATCACGTCTTATGTCCTGTTCTAGGCTGACCTAGCGTCGGCTTTTGCTTTTACAAGTATTACTGCGTTTAGTAGGGTTCCTCCTTCACCCTATTCCCTAGGCTTAAATCTAGCGGAGGTCCGCTGGATTTATTCGCCCGCTAATTGGCTGATTTTCAATATTCCTGCCGTGCTCCCGTTGCTGTAAGTATATAGCCTAAAGCTAGGTTACTTCGCGCTAAGAAACCTACATATAGGCGTCCCGAAGTCACTATCACTACCCTAACTAACTAGGGGTGGTGCACTGTACGTGCGGCGGATATAGGGTACAGCTAATTTATATAAAATACTAAGACTAAGATTAAGTATAGTAGATTTAATTTTTTAAAATAAAATATTTTTACTTTTATAATATTAGAGAAGCTAAAACTTTACTAGTTAACTAACTAGCTACTTAATTATATATTAAAAAAGTTTAAAGATAATATCTATACTATAGCTAATATAATAATAATAAAAAGTTAATATATTTTAATAGAGTGCTATTATAGCTAAGGCTAAATAAACTAAATATATATATATAAATTTAGTAACTATTTAACTAATTTAATTAGTATATTTACTGTATATAATAAATAATTTAATAATATTTATTTTTCTATTTAGTAATATTAATTAGTTAGTCTATTATTTAAATTAAATATTTTTTAGTATTAGTATATATATTTCTTTACTTATATTTTCTAAGCTAAATAACTATATTAGAATATATACTAAATATATAGATAAATTTTTAGAAATTAGTTTAAATAGTAGATAAGTTAAAAAAATCTTATTTTTAAATAAAATTTTTTTATTTTATCTATATAAATAATCTAAGATTATTATTAAAAAATTTTAGAGATATATTTTAATAGAATATATATACTATATTTAGCTATTCTATAATAAATTTTTAAAATAAATATTATATAGAAACTTCCCTCTAATTATTTATTTTTTTTTATTATAAGTCTTTTTATCTTTTTCTTTAATTTATTTTTTTATTTTAGTTGTTTAATTATTAAATATTTTTTTTAGTATTCTTTTTATTTTTCTATCTTTTTTTTTTTTATAGACAGAGAAATCTTACTACTAAATATATTTTAATATTATTTTAAGACCACTAATCTACTAATAGTCTTCTATTATTAAAGATTTAACTTACTATTATTTAATTAACAGATTAAATATTATACTAAAAAATTAAGATATACACTAATTTAGGTTTTTTTATTAGCTAGGCCTACATATAGGCGTCGCGAAGTCACCGTCACTGCCCATACATCCTCCGCCCGCGCAGAGGGGGAGGCGCGCGCACTTTACCCGCCGCTAGCCCCCTGCGGCAAGGTCCCGTATTAAGTATCCTTTAAACCGCCCTCGTATCGCTCCTATCACTTCCCATACTGTATCCGAACCGTATGCTTCCCTATACTGCCCGTCGCTGCTCCCATACTGCCTATCACTTCCCCTGATGGGAAGTGACGGGCGCTTACCGTCGACCATCACTTCCCGGTTTTCGTATTTACCCCTATCCGGTTACTGTATACTACTGGAGACGTCCCCCATCAAACTCTAGCTATTTCTCCTATCATAAGCGCGCTGTTTGCCTTACTATATAGAGTGAACGGCCTGTATAGACAGATTTATTAATATCTTTGTTCAATCGAATGTTTACAGCGGTTTTCTTTTTAAGCTTTTAAAGAAGATGGTGAAAGAAAATCCTTATTTATATGCTGGATCCAGCTACAGGCATAGGCATAAGTATGTATATATATCTCTCTCTATAACCTACTCAAAATATATTAAGAATTCTTCCTTCCCTTAGTCTAGTTCTACTGCTTCTTTAGCGACCTAAAGAAGGCTTCCCTAAGGTCGTCTATGACTATAGCTTAAAAAATCGGTTCTTTGGAATAATTTAGAAACTCTTGATAGCAAGATTCTATATATACTAAAGCGATAGTCTAGCGCAAAGAATAATTTGGATTAACATTAACCTATACTAGTCTATACTAAGATCAAACAGATACCCCTTTTTCCTTTCCTTTCTTTTTTTTTTTGTTATATCTATACGTGTTAGTCGCGTCCGAACCTACCTAATCTTTCTAACAGTATAATTCTAGCAGGTTAAAAAGGGGCAAGCAAGACTTGCGACTACTTATAATAGACACCGCTCCGACTTGCCTCCGGTATAACAATCAGCATTAGTATATTATCTGCTGCGCGTGCTAGTGCGCTCTCCTATATCGCCTTATCTCGCGCCATCTATGCACTTGCTATCAGATCTAGAGTCGCACCGCGATTCAGCGCCAGTTACAATGTGTTCTAGAGGGTTCGAAGCCTCGCGACGATCACACCGACTTCCCTCCTCTAGCCCATGGGGCTGACCCCGTCTCTCACCTGCCTGTCCACGATCTGCTGCAGTGCAACTACTGTGGCTTTCTTACCCCGTCGAAAAAGTGGCTCCAGCAGCATTATCGAAGCAACTATATCTTCGATATCTCTTGTCTGTTCGCCTCGACCCCCGTCCAGAGGCAAACTTGGTTCGACCACGCCCGCTACTGTCGTTACTAGATAACGGCGGCCCTACGTCCGACGAGCCCCCGGCCGCCCTCCCCATCGCTACCCACGCTAGATAATATAGCGATATCGATCTCCCCAGTGTCCGGACGGCTATCCCCAGATCGCCCGTGTCTGCCGACCCCGCCCCCGTCATCCCTAACGCCAACGAGCCATAACACCGAGAATGCCAGCACCGGTCAGCCCGCGACATCCCCCTCTGTTCTACCGCCGAGACTGGAACCAGAGCCCCGGGGGATGCAGCGCCTGAAGATAATACTCCCCGGGAAGAAGGCGATCACTCCGTGGTTGGCCCAAACGGGATAGCTCCCTTATCTCAAAGGACGCCCCCTGCAGACACTCGTCAAGCTCCAAGGCAATCCGAATACCATCCAGCATAATCCGACGATCGCCAGAGTTTGGTAGTGCCCGCTAAGCGGCTATTACACCGCCATCCTCCGCATCATCAGTGCCTCGTTCGACCGCGTTATGGCCCGGGCGTTAGACACGCTAGACATCACCCACGAGCCAATCCGGCAGATCTTCTACAGCACGATCGCCGGGACGCCTTACAAGCGAGCGTTAAACCGGCTCCAGCCCCGTACCGAGACGCGGTACATCCAGATCTAGAGACACTTTCTATACTAGACGTTTCGGGCCGCCCTCTTCCCCGCGAAGCGGCGGCTCGTAGATCTTAAAGTCCCGCTAGACCGACGCTAAGAGAAGCTCCTCCAGCGCATCTAGACGACGCTAGACCGATTTCTCCGCTAGCCGGACGCGATGGATTTCGCGCAACAAGCCCCGCTGCTAGTAATCGCTACGGCATCTTCAGAACCGCCGGTAACCGCGAACAGCCCACCTACTAGGCCTAGAAAACGCTCGCTCTCCGTATCCTCCGATCTAGATAATCCCGGCGAGAGGCCTGCCGCAAAGAGACGGACGATCCGGTACTAGATCGCAATTACCGTCTGCATCCCGTCGCGGCCGCGGACCCCTGGCCGAAGCCGACCAATCGTCGCGGGGCGTACGGTGGAGCCTTCCCCAGAGCCTTACGCTCCGCCTAGCACGCCCACGCTAGCTCGCAGTCCTTCTGCCATCGACCCACGGTCTCCTCCCCACGGCCCCAGCGCCCGACGGTTCCCGCGGCAGAGCCACTTTAAAGCCAACCACAGATCCGCGGCGACTCTCTATCAGGGAGACTCTGAGGGAGACTCTAAGGAAGACTTCCTCGGGTCCTTCTCTGGCGAAACTAGCAGCTAGGGTAGCGACAATAAAGAGAACGAGGCAGAGGAGGATCTACCGCCTCCGATTATCGAGTCGACCCTGTACGCCCCTTCCACGGATGGTCGGCGACAGCCGGTGCTGCCGTCTCTCCCGTCAGCGGGACAGCGATGGCTTGACGAGATCCTGTTCGGCTTCTGCGTCAGCTGTCTCACAACCACCAGCATCCAACAAGGCGGCGACAAATTCGCGGCTAATCTAGTGGCGTTCACGGCTGTCCTGGGCATCCAGGCCTCCACGCTTACTCTAAAGAAACCCTACTCGTATTCCACCTCGCTCTCCGCGCTCATCTGGGTAAGCTGGGTCCTATTACTGGAGTACGCCCTCCCTCTGCGGCGGTACCGCTATCTGCCGGACGTTCGGCCCCGGCATAAGGTCCGGAACCAGTACCAGCAGGCCCAGGCGATCTAAGCCCGATACGTCGTCCGCGGAAGCCTCTATCCCCTCTACGCCGTCCTCGAGCTGCTCGGCCGGGCCTAATAGTACATCCGGCACACCGCCCGTCCGGGCAACACGCTGTAATCCCTAGATTACCAGACTCTGTTTTACCGCGGATCGCCCCAAAGAATCTACCTCGACGACCTTCGTCGCTGGATCTAGGCGCTCCTCCAGTCAGTAACCCAGACGCTCGAGCACGACCTTCTTCTAGGGATCCTCCCCTCCATCAATCTTACGACGCTAGTGGACGATCTGGGCGAGCGCAGGGCCGGCTTCTGCTTTCTCGATCTCCCGGCTAATCTGCTCTAGCCGACCTATGCGCTCTTGCTCGCGGCCCAGGCTAGCCCGCTACCAGGGATCGCCCTCCTACGCCGCAGGGATCGGTGGGACCGCCGCGCTGTGATGGCCTACCGAGCTTACGCGCAGAGGTTCCTGGACCGCCTAGCGCTTCTCATCCAGCTGACGTGGGGCCAGCCGAGCTAGGAGCCCGAACTGCTGCCGTTGCGGTGGCGGAACACCGCCGCGGCGCCGCGGAACCTGTACCTACGCGAGGGCACGGTGCTCTTTATCACCGAGTACTGTAAGTCTTAGGCCCGGACCCAGACGACGCAGCATGTAGCCCGCTTCCTGCCCCCCGCGGTCAGCCGGCTGGTTGTTCTCTATCTGCTGCGCGTCCGCCCCTTCCTCAAGTTGCTCCACCAGCAGCTGCGGCCGGACGGCCAGCCACGCCTGTCACCCAGCCGCGTACCGCCTGGTCCGAGGGACGACGAACTCTTCGCTCTCCCGGGAGCGAAGAGCCGCCGCGCCCGGGCCGGCACGATCACCGCCTTTATGCGGCAGACCGCCTAGCCGTTCCTACAGGGGCAGGACATCACTACCCACTACTACCGACACATCGCCATCGCCGTCGCTAAGAAGCATCTCGCTTCGCAGGCGACGCCGGCCGATTGGGGAACCGCCGCAGCGGCTATAGGCAATATCCTCGCCGCGCAGGCGGGCCATCATGGCCGCATTAATGAGCAGGTCTATGCCGTGGAGGCCCGCCAGCCGTTCGGCCTGTTGCCGGGACGGATCGAGCAGTTCGCCGTTGCCTCCCGACTGTGGCACTCCCTGCTACTCCGCCCTACACTCCCCGAAGGCCGCTCGGGCTGCGAAAGCGAGTCCCTACTGCCAGATCTATCGCGATCATCCCAGCCGACACAGAAGCCCTATATTCGGTCCGATCCGCGACCGCACGCCGTGCGCTCGCTCCCCTAGCCGTTCCTCTATCTCGACCCGGAGTGGCAGCTGTTAGTCTGCATTCCGTGTCAGACTGCCCTCTACCACACGCAGGTCCGCCGCTACGTCAAAGACCACTCTCGCAATGCCTCGTTGAGCGATCCGGAGCGCCAGACCCTGCAGTCCCTAAAGATCCAGTCTCTACCTAATATCTGGCACCGTCTCCGGGCCTAGGCGCCCCCGATCCCCCCGTTCCCGAGCCTTCCCCAGTGGGAGGCGGTAACCTGCCAGTGGCCTAGCTGCTCGGCCCTGCGTCTCTCCCGAAAGAGCATGCAGACGCACATCCGGTCCTAGCATGCACCCCCTGATCCGGGGACGGTCCGGTCGCTGATCGGGGGCCCGGTGCCCGCGCAGTCTCTCACCCGCGCTGGAGGATTTATCTTCCGGGTGTAGCGGGCCGTGGACGCGGAAGAACCGGGTCATAGGGAGTCTCGCCTACGAGGCGACGAGGGTCTCGCCCATCCAGACAGCCGAGAGGTCAGAGCTCATGCACTTAGCTACCCCGGCTGCGGCGTCTTCGTAGCGCGCCCATAAGCCCATTATCAACGTGCGCTAGCGGACCGTCTTCCTACCTAGGCAGGGTTAGCCTATTTAATCACAATAGAATCTACGCGTGGGACCTTTCTACAACGCCCGTTTACCCTACAGGGCTCTGTCTGTGCTATGGATTGACCAGAGTGTATCGACAACAAAGACAAGGTTGCCGGCCCTAACAATGGTCTTTGAAGGTGTCCTTTGTTTTCGTTGTCCTTTGTTATCCCCTCGCCCGCCATATCAATGGAAGCCTCCGAGCGGAATGATCCGGTAGTTAAGGAAGATGCCGCTTAGTAGAGCCCCCTCTTCACTGTAACTAGCCTCTGCGCGAGCACGTTTGTATCGCCATGGGAGCTACCATATGGGAGGTCCTGGAAAAGCATTCCCACTCGCCCAACGTATAAATTGGCCCTTCCTCTTCTTCTTCTCTACACCTCCTCTTCTTCTCTTTCCCCCCAGCTCCTCAGGAAGCCTTTCCCAGGACCTCACCTCTACCTCGACCTTTACCTCCACATTGCTCTTCACCTCTACCCTCTACCCTTATCTCCACCCCCACATTTACCTCTACCACACCCTACACGATGTCGTCCAGCGACGCCTCGTCTGACGAGGACCTCGTTAACCAGCTACTTGACAACGACAACAATCAACTCCAAGATCTAGCAGAAGAATCGAACCTTACTAGGTTCGACGTGACCGAGATATCATCCTGGAAAGGCGTCTGCGACGCCCTGGAGACGGTAAGCAGCGTGTCCGAGCTTAAGGCATAGACGAGGACGCACCTCTTCTGCCTATATTTCCTCCAACTGTACTTTGATTCCGTCCTCCCCGCCCAGCTCCAGGGAGACACCAGCCGCGGCGAATCGTTCTCCACCATCGTCCTCCGTATCCATGCCGCCACGAACAGCGGCGACACCCGGTATGTCAACCCGTTTGCCGACCGCAGCAAATAGGACAAAGCCGACTATCTTGCCCGCTGTTTGACCGGTCTCGTGGCCGCGAATACCCAGAACATTGAAGGCCTCTTTTACCGGAAGAACGTGTCCTTGGAGAGAAAGGAAAAGATCATGTGGGCCGTAATCTGTCTGGTCCGGCAGGACTTTGCGCTCTCCCGCGTTGAGAAAGGTATGAGCAACCTGGACCTTAACTAAGAGATCTAAGAGAAGATTCGCGACACGATCAAGAATCCCCCTCCCCCTCCCCCTCCGGCGCCTGAGGCGACAGCTCCCCCTGCCGATCCTGCTCTGCAGACGGAGACTCTACAGAAGCCTTCCTCAGGACCCCCCTCTTCTGGTCCCACTGCCGCCCACCCTAAGCCTCCCGCTGGTTCTAAACGTTCCACTGGCCCTTCGCGCAAGAGAAGAACCCGCGCTAAGAATAAGAAATTGGCTCCTGCAGACCCCGTGGACGCTCCCACCTGCACGCCCTCGCCCGGGCGATCCATGTCGGCGACCGCCTCCGAGGCCGAGACGCCCAGTAAACTACTGAAACAGTCCCCTCCACGCAACTGGCGCGACGAGCTTATCCCCGCGACCAAACGAACCCTACAGCCCGTCTCGCAGACACCAGATCTGAACGAGCCCTACTGGCAATTTCACTTCATCGAACTCTGTCTTCGGCGGGTCGAAACACTACTCGCCTAAGAGATGGACCCCGCCGAAGCCGCGACAGATAAACTGCCAGCCAAGGATAAACTCCCCGACGAGGCTGACGAGAAAGCATTGACCCCCTTCAAGCTCCTCATGGCGACGGCCCAGACCTACTCGATCTACCAGCCTACGGGTCAGGAGATCGACACCCTGACCCTCGCCCACTATACCGCCGAGACCATCGCCGACGCCCACGCGGAGGCACCTAACAGTCGCCTGACGCTCACCCAGCCCACCGCCGAATCCATCGCCATTGCCCAAGAGCATCAGAGCTGGCTCGACAATCTCGACCTGCAGCGCGAGAACTACGACGAGGCCTGTAAGGCCCTCGGTATCCAAAACCCCGATATCCCCAAGTTGCCAGCTATGCGCATCAACACCGCGCTGCGCTTCTGGCAGCCAGTGGCCATCTATGCCCTAGCTCAGTTTCGCGAGAATCCGCTGCTGTCGGGCTGTATCCTGGCAGACATGGTCGGCCTGGGCAAAACGTGGATGGTAACAGCCTATATCATGCATGTAAGTCGCCCCTGCTCCCTTCTGCGTGGAGACAGGCAGCTGCTAAGGAACCCTTCCCCAGGACCTCCCTCTCCTTCTAACTATATTACTAACCCGACGGTTCTTCTAGCGCGCCACGAAGTTGAAGGGCCAGCCCACGCTCATCGTCTGTCCGCCCCATCTGGTCTGGCAGTAGGCGGCCGAGATCCAAGCCGTAACCAACCGCCTCCAGGTAATTGTCTACTTTGGTGATGCCCGCGACCAGCCCCCCGTCAACGTCAAGGTGATCAGCAAGCTCTCGAAGGACGTGTCCTGGATGACCGGCAAGAAAGCGCATCACGCCGTCGTCATTACCAGTTACCAGACGCTCGCCCAGCGCCATAGCCCCGCCGAATACAAGGCCTGGGCGGAAGACTAACCCAACGCCACCCTCGAGCAGTGGCCTAAGTACCTCGGTAGCCTCTTTGATACCATGATCGCCGACGAGGCCCACTGTCTCCGCAACCCGAACACCGCCCAATAGACCGCCGCGCAATGGCTCCGCCCTAAGTGGAATATCTTGGTGACCGCCACCCCGATCTTCAACTCTTACAACGACCTAGCCGGCCTGCATCCGTTCTTCCTCCCCACCGACAACGACGCGATGTGAGACGACGTGCCCCCCCAGCTCAACCCCTTTGACCTGCCGGCCGACCACGAGCACGCCAAGCTCATCCTCAGCCGCGAAGCGATCCGGCGGTTCATTCTGGGCGGCAGCCACGAACTGGTCGGCCCGGACAATGTCGTCCGCGGCCTGCGGCTGCGCAAGGTCTGGCGGAATCTAATAATCCGCCGGACCTTGTCGTCCAGCATCCCCTTTCAGGGGGGCCGTTGCATCGGCGATGACATCCCTCCCTCCCAATACCGGGTCATCTATGTCGAATTCAGTCACCGAGAGCGGGCCCAATACAATAAATGGTGGAAGCAACTGCGTCGACACCTGTTTATCCAGAACAGCAACAGCCAGATCATCTAGAATATATCGAAGTTTCGGGAATTAACCCTCATCACCACCTGACTCTTCTTTCGGTACTGCCACCACCTGCTGGTCCGCACTAACGCGCGTGCCCTGGACACGCAGGCCCGTCGTCGGACGCTGGTCCCTTAGCTCCTGAAGAAGGCCATGAAGACCGAGAACAGTGTCTTCGCCCGCAAGGCCCAGGCGGCCGATCAGAGCGACACCGCGGGCCCCCATGAGATCCCCGAGGAGTTTACGGAAGAGGAGGTCCTCATCTACATGCTACGCGGCAGCCCCAAGCTGCGGGCCCTGCTGTCGATGATCCAACAAGAGGTCTTTCACCATCAGGAAAAATCCGTGGTGTGGTGTACCACGCCGGCCTAGCAGTTCTTCGTCGCCGCCGCCCTCCACTATGCGCGCATTGACTGTCGCGTCTTCCATTCCGACCTCAATACTAAGGAGCGCGTCGATTTGGTCCGCGACTTCACCACCCTCCCAGACGAATGCATGGTGCTTGTGTATTCCTACTATGTGAATGCCGCCGGCTCGAATCTCCAAGCCCTTTGCCGAAACGTCCATCTCTTTGATACCCCGACGTCCGATCCTTTGAAGCAACAGGCGATCGGCCGTGTCAGCCGCGTCGGCCAACAGCGGACGGTCAAGATCTACGACTATCTCGTCGATAAGAGCTTCAACGCGGGCCTCTTTGCCAAAAATCTCACTAAAGCGGTCCCCGACCTTGTGGCGTCCCTCAACTGGGACACGTTTTCCGACACCCTGGACGTCGCCGAAGGCACGGACGCGCCCACGTTCAACCTTGGGGTCTGGGTTTCGAACGACGACGGCACTATCAGTAAGGTCCGCCACGCCCCGGTAGAGGAAGTCCCTAAGGACCGTCGCCTGTCGCCAGAAGACGTCGTTAAAGTTCTGATCAGTACTATGAAGACGGGCACCAGACTCCGTGACATATCCGACCTGGACCGGGAGTACTTGGCGAAGGCTGAGGAGGCCGAAGAACAGACTGCTGGGGCTGCCCCTGCCGACGGTCAGGCTAGAGAGACCGACCTTCAGGCTTTCGAGGCTGGCCTTCAGAATGCTGAAGCAGCCCTGCTAAATCCAGAGAACGAGCCGAGAAAATCTAAGAAACGGAAGGCGGAGGAAACGGAGGGATAGACTAAGTTAACTGCTTCCTGTACTTAATCTTGATTCTCTTATTCTAAGGTCTGGCGGTAAAATTCAAGAGATTTTCGCGGTATTATAAAGCTGCTGAGGAAGGCTTCCCCAGGACCTTCCTATCGTAGGTAT